>AWWV01012826.1:0-35260 GCA_001974805.1 Corchorus capsularis
GCATATAAAGCACTTACAAAAAAAAGTTATCATTATTAATTATAAAATCCAATTCATTGAAATTTGAAAGTGACTTTGAAAAAACTGATGCCCAAAAAAGTGGCCATATATATTTATTATCAAGATAATTCATTGCAATTGCAAGCAATAAAAGATAATGTGGTTGATTGATTGGTCCTTTTAGGATTCCCATGTATATCAAACCAAAAACATATCATGATTCATGAGTTAGCTATACATACTTTATCAATTTTCTAAATTTCGACACTTAACCAACCCCTCCAAACTCCTATAGAAAGTCAAATTCCCCATTTTCTTCTTCTGGTTTCTCTTGGAGAGTTCATTTCCGGAAAGTCTTCTTCCTTCCTTGAAGGAAGCCTTTGGAGCAATAATAGAATCAGATTAATACCAATGCGGATGTTGTTAAAAGTCAAGCCACAACATATATAATTGGGTTCCTGTCGTTTTGTATTTATTTTTCCACAAATCGCTGTTATGAACATGTATAAGACTAATGCCAGTAAACTATACAACAATCCTTTTCATTATGATTCTCATTTTTAAATGGGAGTAGTTGAGAGAAACAGTTTTTACTTTTTAGTAGCTAAAACATGTTTTCCAGTATTAATTAAGATATAAAATTACTACTATTGCATTCAAGGACCCAAACCTAACCAATCAAGGACAAAATAATGCAGTATTGGGCCTCGGCTCCAATCATAAATAATTACACTTTCGTTAGTAAAAAGAATATGGGCCACAACATTAGGCCGAATATGGGCTTGAATCTAAATCCCATGTTCTGGGCTGAAAATCTAAGCTCATAACATGTACAGACATGATTAATGGTTTTTCTTCCATTCTCAAGCCCAATTGAGCTTTTCTGTTGAACCTGGGCATCCATGATTTTCATAAGATTTACTTCATAATAGGAGTATACAAAATCAAGAACATGAGCACGAAGAAATTTCTCACTGTAAAATTTCCCCCCAGCATTCTTCACTAACATATTTCATATTTCACTTATGCACATTTTCTGTAACCAAACCTAAAAGAAAATATTTTAAACTATAAAAAAAGGAAAAAAATCATAAATCATCCAAAATGACTAATGACATGATTTTTCAGCACTATATATCAATGGCTAAAAAAAGGAGAAGGAAAAAATGAAGGGAACTAATGATGTCTTGTATTAGAGCTACGAACCGTCACGCCATGTAAAAGTTTTGTATACCCTATTAAATTAAGCTTGCCATCAGAGGTTCTAATACAATCTCTGACATATGTAAGAGCTGAAGGTCCGGCGATATTCAACTCCTGTTAAGTCAAAATCAGAAGCGAATAACCGAATATTAGGACAAGATGAGAGTTAGTTTGATACTTTGGAAGCAAATAATAAAAACATACCCGTGCAAATTCTTCGCTTGAAATTACACGATTGCCTTCTTGTTCAAAATGCTCAAAAGCAGTGGAGGCAATCTGCTCCCAGTCTTCAACTCCTTCCAAGTGATATATGCTAATTGCAGCTGCACAAAACTCTTCAAAGTACAGTTTCCTATATGCAAGCGATCCCATCTGAGAAAAAAATGACAGTAAGGAATCAAGATTCAAATGCCAAAAAAAGAGCAAGGGGAGATGCCTAAGAAAACACAGACCTTAGATGTCAGGATTGTGTATATTAAGAAAACACCATGAAACCTCTTGTAATCAATACGGCATTTTTAAATGAAAACGACAAAGCTAAACCTTCCTGAAGAGTGAGCTTTATAAAAATCAACATTTAGCCAAAGAAAACTTCTAAAAGTGCCTTACCAAACTAAGAATGTCAGGAACCCGTGATTCTTCCATTGCTTCAGTGGCATTTCGAGCAAGGGCCTGCAGATTTGAGGCACTAATGTCATACAACATTTTATGAGTTGGAGAGAGTGATAAACTGATAGCAAATAAAAGATCCCTTTTTAACCCAAAAAAAAATCAAAATACAAGATCCCTTAAAGAAAAAATGGAAAAGGAAAGAAAATGCACAGATTACAGAGATACCCACTATTGTTTAGTTCAACATGTCAGGTCATTGAAAAGAATAGATATCAACTTCAAATCATTAACCATTTTAATCATAAAACTTAAACAGATAAAGATAAGGCTATAGAAGCAGTCAATAACCATTTTAAAATTTTCAAGAGTGACACTCCCATCTTTATTTGGTTCTAACAGCCTGAATTGCGCCCTAAGATAAACCAGCTCATCTTCGGTTATTGCTTTTGAAAGGGCCTGCAGTTGTAACAATTACCAAACCAGAAGTTAGACCGTGACAGATTGCGGTACAAATCTCCTGTATGACTTATATGGTGAAAGAGATGCAAGCTGCTATTTGTCAGAAAGCAGATAATAATCCATTACACACTAGCACTTTGGCAACCCAACAGAGAAAAATAGTACCTTCAGTGCAGCGCGTTTAAATGGTGTTGCATGAATATATGACTTGACTAACTTATAGATCAATATATCAAGAGGGATTGAACGACTTTCGTCCCGCAACCAAGGGTGAGCTGAATGCCATAAAAGTGCCTTTATCAGCGTACATACATAAAAATACATGCCTATATATATATATATACATATAGATAACAATATGAATTTTTAATGTTACAGAACAACATTATCTATGGCTTGGAAGAAAATGCAAGGAAAATACAGGAAGTAACATGTGATAAATATCCAAAAACAGTTTTATTGTTCCACAGAATATGATATGACAAATCTCATCAGAAGACTAAAGCTAAGAAACACAAGGCAAGAGGCTAAATACATAACTTCACCAATTATTTACCCTCATGTTTGGGAAATCAGAATCAATAGTGGATCTGCATCAAAATCATTCAGTGCCATAAAAATTTAACATGCGTAATATTCAACACAATTCGGTGCATCATGATAAACTGCATTTAGTCCATGTTAATCCTACCACCAGTGTTCAGTGGCTTGTTAGAAAAACTTACACAATGTGCTAAGATTAATGCATTCACCACTTTATCACATATAAAGGTACAGAGTCCCGACTTACTTAGAGCTTGAGCAGCTGTCATTCTCTTTCGGTAATCCTTGTTTAGAAGCCTCTTAACAAAGTCTTTGGCCTCTGGAGAGGCAGAAGGCCATGGCAAATCATCAAAGTTGGGATCAGATCTTAGCACCGAACGGAAAATTCCTGATTCTGTACGTGCCCAGAATGGCCGGCTTCCACATAACAAGATGTAAGTGATTACTCCAATGCTCCATATATCTGCTTCTAGACTATAAGATCTGTGCAGAACTTCAGGAGCAACATAGTAAGCACTTCCAACAATGTCATTGAGCCTTTCATCTGTTACATAGATTGCAAGAAAGTTAAAACAATGACAAATACCTATTAGCTGTGACCTTGATATCTAGTCCAGTCTTGTAATAATGGTCATTATATAATATATAGAACGGCAATTGATAAGTATGAAAGAGATAAATCTCCACCTTACATTACATTTATGGAATCAATTAGTAACCCATTTAAACATGTCCAGACATGTTTAACTGACAAAAGAATTATCCCACAACATTTTGCTTCAGTTTTTCATAGGTAAGAAAGTAACTTTCTTAACTAATTTAAAGCAGATGAGAACATAAGAAAATTACTTGTATAGGTACCCTACAAAAGCTAGATGGCACATTCCATCAGGCTATGAAGGGAACCAAGCTAAAGTACATAGGTGATTATAAATTATTACCTGGCCTGATAAAATCAGAAAGACCAAAATCAATTAGCTTCATGTCAGCATCTTCACCCCCCGAAGTGAAAAGGAAGTTCTGTGATCAAGCAAATATGAATAGCAACAGAAATAAGATAATATGCCAGAATATACAGTTTTCACATTCATAATTCATTTGAACCAATTATAAAAGAATAAACCTACCTCTGGCTTTAAGTCACGGTGCACAACACCCTGAAGGTGACAGAATGAAACCACACTTAAAATCTGTATAACAATGGCTTTTGCATCTTCTTCAGTGTACCTTCCGCCCCTGGAATAGAGAAATTCTTATCTCAGTACCAGAGATAAAACAACCAAATAAAACTTAAAGGATCATCTAATTAATCAACTCTTAAGATTTTCATATATACCTACCCCTTTGGTTTCTAAACAGAAAATTAATGGCACTCAAATGGCAAGTGCAGAAACATAGACAACCTAATAACGCTTAAAGGATCATCTAATTAATCAGCTCTTAAGATTTTCATATATACCTACCCCTTTGGTTTCTAAACAGAAGTCAATGGCACTCAAACACTATGGCAAGTGAAAAAACATAGACAATAATAGAAACATGTTACCTTGCCAAAATTCTGTCTAATAGCTCTCCACCTTCACACAATCTGACAAGCAACACAATTCCATAAATGTCAGACACAAAATATGAGAAATGAAGTGATGAATTTTGTTACAAAATTCAAAACATTATATAACCCACTAAAATAAAGTAATAAATTCTATATAAAGAGCAAAAAACAAATTATCCACAAGTAAAAACGGTGATGCAAAAACCAAACTCCCATAATAAATTTGAACAGAAACAGGAAAAGACATACTCCATGACTATGTACACGTTATTGGCGTCCTCACATGCATCATAAAATTTGACCAGATTCTTATGTCCTGATAGTGCTTTCAATATTTTCACCTCCCTTCGAACATCTTCAATCGATATTGCTGTTGTCATCTGTCAAATAAATCAAATTAAAATGCAGCAGGTACAATTAAAACTTGGTCTGATGCGATACTAAAACCACATGAGAGGATGCCTCTCTCTTTCTGGACAAAAAGACTTTCATTCCTTAGGGAAGTGGACACAAAAAGAAGATATATAGACAAGGTATTAGATAGTGCTAATAGGGCAATCAAACTTCCCCGTCTAGTCTGATAAGATTATCAATATCCTCCTCAAAGATATGACAGCCATCGAGACCACGACAGTTTCCCCAGAAATAGGGCATCAAATTTGTAAGTTTTGTAGGTCTGAACACTAAATTTATACTCGGCAACACGTGGCTAAGATGCCTAAAATCTCTCAACGACAAAAAAAGTGTCCATTCCCACATAAATTTATTGTACTTGACGTGGATACAGTTATAACTTTTCCATTTTAGAGTTTAAACACAAAAGATCACAAGTACAATACCCTGTATTATTGTTAGATACCCTGCATGATCATCAAAGTAAAGACAAATTCGAAATTTGTCGTTTTCGGTCTTCTAGAAGTACAAACACAATAATTCCTCCAAACCGACAAAAAAGATACAGTTAATCAAGCAAAAGATATCGATTTATTTTGCAAATTATCCCAATTTGCATGTAATTGCCCAATATCAATGATCATGAGAGGTTTGCAGTACCCAAGACAGATAGGCATTTGTCGTTTTCGGTCTTCTAGAAGTACAAACACAATAATTCTTCCTCCAAACCGACACAAAAGATACAGGTAATCAAGCAAACGTAATCATTTTATGTCACAAATTATCCCAAATTGCATGTAATTGCCCAATATCAATGATCATGAGAGGTTTGCAGTACTAAAGACAAATAGGCATTTGTCGTTTTCGGTCTTCTAGAAGTAAAAACACAATAATACTTCCAACAAACCGGCACAAAAGATACAGTTAATCAAGCAAAAGGTATCGTTTTATGTCACAAATTATACAAAATTGCATGTAATTGCCCAATATCAATGATAATTGAGAGGTTTGCAGGTACCAAAGCCAGTGACATTATTATTCTATAATAATTACTCTTAATCATGCAACTTACATTCTTCAGATAAGTAATACTACAGCCACATTTACTTCAAATCGTAAAACCAAATATCACAACAACACCAGCAAGGACTAAATGACCATTCCTTGAGAACATTTATATCAAATTCAATTTTAAGAATGATCCCTCCAAAAAACCAACAACAAGAAATTAATCTTAACAACTCAGCAGTTACTCAAATCAACTGATATAGCAGAGCATAAACATTGTAAAAATCAGGAAAAAAGGAAATAAAGAGAGCATGTTACCTTGGCCTTTGAGATGATCTTAACAGCAACCGGTTGATCCTTGAGCTCGCCCTTCTTACCTCTAGCAGAGCAAGTGTGTCCAAAATGCCCTCGCCCAACTTCTTTTCCAAGCTCATACTTAGCTCCAAAATTCTTGCCATAACCAAAGCTCTTATCCAGCGCCTGTTCCGGCTCACTCCCGCGTTCCTCAGGGATCGGACCTTCCTTTGGCTTGCTGCCGAGCCGCTTAAGAAGCGAGGCTTTTATGTGCTTCGCCGGAGAAGGCGGCGGGAAAGGCCGCCGGAAGAACCTCCTAGGCGACGAACCCCTCGAAGGCCTCGCCGGAGAAGGCGACACTCCAGGGGGAAGTGGACTGGCAGACACCCCATGCGGGAAGGGGCTTGGCCATATATTTTGGTTTGAAGACCTAGCTGGAGTATTCTTCACTGACGGAACATTAACATTAACAGCGCCGTTACCCGACGGCAGTGGCGTTTGGGCCCGATCAGCTGGAACAACCACTGTGGTGGTCGTCGTTGTTGTGGCATTTGACGTCGGCGTTTCATACACTCCCGTTCGATTAACTTTCCCGTAACACTGCCCCATCCGAAAATCCCCCTCCCTCCCTCCCTTCCCCCGATTACAACAAAGTCAAAAGTCTAATCATCGAACGCGTGCCAGCAATCTTTCCTCCCCCACTCCACCCCACCTGATCTGAATACAAAAGAGATCTGCGGCGAGAAAACGATAAACGAAAAGAATGGAATGGAATTTCGAGTCAGAAAAAAAGAATTATAAAGAGAAGGTTGAGAGAGTGAGACAGAGACACAGAGAAAGAGAAGGGTTCAAGAAGGAAATTATAAAGAGTCTTTATTATTTAATGGTACAGTACTAATACTAACAATTCCAGAAGAAAAATAAAATGGAAATCTTACAGGATTTATTTCTAGACGTCTGATTTATATAATCTGTCTTTACAAAGGAAAGTGAAAAGCACGATGTTTCTTTATGGATTTTTTTTTTTTTCAAAATGTGTCGAAAATAAGTGAAATTTCTTTTCTTTCTCTTTTGTTTGTACAAGTTTCTTTTTGTTTTTGTCTTTTGCGAACTTTTTCTATTTTTGCCGTTATTTTTTATTTTTTAAATCAACACAGGGATTTTTGGAAAACAGCGAGAGTTCTGATTCCCTGCTTGTTTAAATACGACATTCAAGGGTGTTTTGGACTTATTAAAGGAATTGGTGGGGTTCCATAAAGAATAAAAAGGAAATGGCGGGTTGGTTAGATTACTAAAACGCCCTTAAATGGACAGGTGGCGTACTCGCAGTTGTGGACGAGTGCGTTAATTATGGAGTTCCGTAGGATGGAAAGTTGTCCAAAGAGGGGATTTTGAGGGAATCAGAGAGAGCTGACGAAAACAGGCAGAGGGCCGAAGGTTCGAAATACGCGAAATTTCACTGATAGTCAGATGAGAAATTTAATCCGATGTGACACTATCTTACTTCTTAGTTCTTACCCATTTAAATATATTCTCTTTTGGTAATAAACCCTTGATTGCAATTTTAAAAAATTTACTTTCCTAAAAGAAAACTAAAATTACTTCCTCCTAGTACTTATACTTAATTATACTTTCCTAATCCAAAGATTTTTTTTTACTATTATTTTTTTGTCTGGTTTTTTGGGACTATGGTAAACGTAGTACTAGTACTAGTAATTAAGTAATTAACAAATTTTTCATGATTGAACTTGAATATACTAATTTAAAGCAATAATGTACATTTTATTTTTTTAATTCCTCCCCTACCGTTTCTTTTTCAATTTTGGCAAAGAATCGAATTTCATTGCCCATGCCATTAATGATTGAGATTCAGTTAAATCTTCCAGAAAGATAAAAACAGTTGACATATATAGCTTTGGCTAAGACTCGTATTTTTAAGCATGCAATGATGTTAGTTTTTTTTTTTTTTTAAAGTAAAAGCAAGAATTTTATTTATGCAGAAGAAGGATTACAAATATGGGCAGGTAAATAACCCTCCCAGAGCCTTGTAGCATCCAACCTACATTCTGATTTTGCTAAATTATGCGCTAAAACATTTGCATCTCATTTAATAAAGGAAAAGGAAACTTCTTCGAATTGTGTCACCATAGCCAAGACATCATGGATCAATGCAGCCCCTGACCAAAAAGAATCATCACCCTTCTTTATTTCATCCATCGCCACCCTGCTATCCGACTCTACAATCAATCTGCTATAACCTTTCTCCCAAGCTGATTCTAGTCCAAAGATAATAGCCATCACTTCTGCATGAAGAGCACTCTCCACTCCGCCAAGGTTACTAACTCCACCCAACAATATTTCATTGTTGGAATTTCTAATAACAAAGCCAAGTTGAACTCTATTATTGGACTCATTAAAAGCTGCATCACAATTCAAATTCAAAAAACCTGATGGAGGAAGACACCAAGTTGATTGAAAATGTTGCTGCACTATTTGTCTCTTGCCATTAATATTAGTCAGCCCATCTTCGAAATCCTTCATACAAGCTTCAATTTTCCTTATCAACGAGCCACCTAACAAACATTTTCCTTCATGCAAACAAGAGTTTCGATTAAACCATAACAACCATAAGGAAATAAGAACCAATTCGAGAGCACCACGCTGCTTGGCAAAGACACACAAATTAAGACAGAAATCTTCCGTATCCCTGTTCGAATCCACGAAAGCCTCCATCCAATCTGCAATATCAGCCCATATCTGCTTAGCTAACGGACAATCAAAGAAGACATGAATCAATTTTTCCTCATGAACTCCACAGACACAACATTCTTCTTCAACGTTCAAATGTCGAGCTCTCAAAATCTGTCGAATGGGAATAAAACCATGAAACAGACGCCAGATGAAAACCTTAACTTTCGGAGTAACTTTTGCTGTCCAAACTAATCTCCAAACCGGATTCCTCAATTCGGTATCATCTACATCTCGTTCCAAAAATTTCCTAGCAACATGATAAGCAGATTTAACAGAGAAGGTTCCCAAAGATGATTCCACCCATATGAGTTTATCCTCTCTACGTTGTATGCTCAAAGGAATTTCCAATATGGCCTCCACCTCATGCGGATGAAAGAGTGACCGAAGCAGATCCTCCCTCCAACACCTATTCTCAAAGTCGATCAATGCAGCAACATTACTATTAATCGGAAAGTCACTCAACAGGACACTTGGATGCTGAAGAGGGAGACTAGGAATCCAAGCATCAGACATAATGTGCACCGAATGACCATCTCCAATTCGCCATCTAGAGCCTATCTTCATGACCGATCTTCCCCCCACTATGCTTCTCCATACATAAGACGGATTAGGTCCCAATTGTGCGTCCAAAAAGGAACAGTGAGGAAAATATTTAGCTTTGAATATCCTGTAACAGAGAGTGTTAGTATTATGAATAAATCTCCACCCTTGTTTAGCCAAAAATGCTAAATTAAAAGCTTCGAAATCTCTAAATCCCAGCCCGCCATCCATTTTTGAAGTACAAAGGTCCTCCCACCGCACCCAATGAATACCATGACTATCCTTACCATGACTCCACCAAAATCTTGCTAATACCATATTCAAATCATGCACAAAAGTCTTTGGGAACAAAAAACAACTCATGGCATAAATAGGAATTGCCTGGGCAACAGCCTGAATAAGAACACCTTTACCAGCTGTGGAAAGCAGCTTAGCTTGCCAATGATGAATTCTTTGCCATAACCGATCCTTAATGTGCTGAAAGTGCAATTTCTTCTCCCTGCCAACAAGAATTGGTAAACCCAAATATTTATCACCAGCCAAAATCTTCTGAACTCCCATCCTTTGCTTAATTGCCTCCCTACGTTCCATTGTTGTATCATTGCTAAAATAAATAGCAGATTTCTCCACATTCACAAATTGACCCGAAGCCTACTCATATTGATGGAGAAGACCCATGATAGAATCGGCCTCTGCTAAAGTAGCTCTAACAAACAACAAACTATCATCAGCAAATAGAAGATGTGTAACCCGTGGAGCAGCCCTGCATATCGAAACACCCTGAATAATTCCTCTTTCATCAGCATCGTTTAACAAGGCAGACAAGCCTTCAACACACAAGAGGAAGAGATAAGGAGAAATAGGATCACCCTGACGGATTCCACGAGATGGAACAATGTTGCCACATTGATTACCATTAATCACCACCGAATAAGTCACTGTACGAACACAAGTCATAATAAGTGAAATCCAATTTTGAGGGAAACCCATTGTCCTCATAACCATCTCTAAATAATCCCACTCCACCCTGTCATAAGCTTTACTCATGTCAAGCTTCAAAGCCATAAAACCATCCTTACCACATCTCCTATTTTTCAAATAATGAACTGTTTCATATGCCACTAGTGCATTATCAAAAATTAATCTCTCAGGAACAAATGCACTTTGATTTGTACTAATGACTAAACCTCTTTATGAGTGTATATATGTACTTGAGTCCATGTATATTATATTTATGATTTGATAATAAGTTTATGATTTTCTATCTAATATAATTATGATGATTAGTTTCTCCCTTCTCTAGTTTTTCTTGTTTTGTTCTCTTTTCGGTCCTCCTTCTTGGCTATTACTGTCAAGGGGAGGAGAGGTTTAGTTTTTTTATTTCGTATCTTGTTTTTTTTCTTTAGTTTTAGAATAAAGTCCCATAGAACTGTTGATTGTTTGGGTTATCAGTCTTCAGATCTTTAGATCTTGGATGTTTGAGTCTTTAGATCTTTAGATCTTGGATGTTTGAGTTAGTTCAGTTTGCCGAGCCAATTTATTCAGTTTGTTTGATACTTGTTGAGTTTACAATAGATTGGGGATTTCACCATCATATTGAGATGGGTTTTCTTTGTGGTTTTCGGATCAATCGGGGAGGTTTTTGGATCACTCATCTTTCTGTCATTGGTGAAAGCTCACAGAAGCGAAAACGAAGAGGTTTCGCGTGTGCTAGAGACTCATGGAAAAGGTTCGAAACTCCAATTCAAATGATTCATATCATGATGACAAATCCAGATCAAGACGTTGATGATGAAATTCAATCTATCATAATATATGTTATCAACTATGTAATTTCATTTTCATGAATGAAATTTACATTTTCTTAAAAAAAAATATGATGATTATTTATCTCAAAAAAAAAAGTATGATGATCACTAGATTAAATCCCAATTCAGTCATAATAAAACGTCTTTTTCTTTTAATCCAAAAACCGATTCCTCCTTGATTTCTATAAACTCTTCGTTGATGTCTTGTTCTTCATCTAATCTCATTGTTTTTTTTTCTTCCAAAGTAGATTAGAAAGGTATAGAAGTGATAATAATAAATTGTGTCTGTCCACCCAAAAAATAAAATAAAATGCGTCTTTATATATGATGACGATAATGATGATGTTAATGAATGGTGCAACACATGGATAAAAATTAGCCAAGGGAGCATGTTTAATTCTGGTCAAATAATTAGATAAAATAAGATAAAGTTTTATATACTTAAATTTTGAATACTAATAAGTTGAATTGCAAGATTCAAACAATGACGACCACACACAAATAAAACAGCGTAGATTGTTGTCAAATATGTATGGAATGAATCTGAGATTAGATGAGTCTTATTCTTAGAGCAGACAATCTGACTTGCCCAACTGAATAACTATATTATTAGACCGTTTTAACCTCAAATCATATTGGTAATTACTCCATTATTATTAGGTAATATAATGTTAAATGCTTTGCTTAAGACCACTAGGAAAAGAACAAGGAAGGAGAGCGTAATTGAACCAACTGCCCTCTATGGCCGTATTCTATAGTACTATAGTATGCTTTAATGTTCTTCTACTAGTGCTATGATTAATTATTGTTTTCTTCTAGTATTATTTACTCTAACATAATTAATAATTTCACCTGTAATCCAGCCAGCTGGAATTTTGGAACTTGGTTGAGTTTGAGCCCCTTTGAAAATTGATTTTTCATTTTCCCCCCATGGACTGATTTGAAAAATTAATTACTATTACTATACTAGGTTAGGAGTATTTGAATACTGAAATATGTGTATCACTCGGACAGGAAGAAGAATTTGGACATAAATAAAAGAGTTATGAATTTGGACTTCATTCAATTTTGCTATTTTTCTTGTTGATTTATTCATTGGAGTAGGTAAGAAGAAGCCATCCACTCCACTCAAGATTTTGAAGCCACTTCCCCAATTGAGTACACTGTACATACCCATAAGTTCTGGCCCAATTGGTTAATTAATTAGCCATCTTTTTAAAGCCAGAAGTTACGACTAAGTCCAAACTCCAAACAATATCATCATTTATACTTCAAAACAATAGAACTGTGACAACCATAATTTAGCTATGCTTAATTATGTCCTAAAATGTATGAATTAAAATACCTAGGAATAGTAACATTCTATCTTCAAAAAAAAAAAAAGAATAGTAATAATGCCCTAATTTAGCTATGCATTTTATCAATTTCATTTTTTAACATTGTCTCACCTTAAATGCCTCAGAGAGTAGGAAAGAGGCAAAATGATTGTTCTCTCTCCGGCATGGTTTTAATTTGTTTCATGTTTCTTAAAAGGGGTGTAATTAATTCAGATAAATAATGGCCGTTTATAGGGTTTTAAATTCTTCGTTCCCAAGGGGACACCCCAATGGTTAAGAGCTTGGGACTTCTTGTGGGAGTCCCGGATACGAAACTTGGGATAGGCGGGGTGAGATTATGGGAAAGGAGAGGACTACCTCCTATTGTGTAGTTCATTTCAATATCATATTCATAAGTCCAAAAAAAACAAGGTTTTAAATTCTTCAATGGCTTCAAAATTAAAATGAGGTGTTCGGTGCTCCTACATGACTTTAAGATTACTGCAAGAAATTGAAACAAGAAAAGGGGCGGGGGTACCCATAAATTGATTCATGTATCCAAATATCCAAGAAGTATAAGCGTGGGGGACAAAACCCTTGAACTCATGACCTTATGATTCAGGTACGAGTATACTTAACTGTTAACTGTTGATTTAACAACTTGAGTGTACCCATCTTGTTTTGGCAACAAGAAAAAAAAAAGTTTAAATACATTATATATAGTGTATACTAAAATGTAAAGGTAGTTGAATTGGGCCAAGCTAAATGTTTAATCAATACACTAAGAACGAGTCAAGGAAGGTGGGAAACCCATGAACTTAAAAGCTGGCCACATATGAAAAACACAATTTGCAATTTGAACAAATAAAGTCAATTAGAATGGGCTAAGCTTTACCTGGGCTTTCATTTGTCTTTTTGGTGAGACTAGTTAGTATCTATTCTTTTGGTCACTCATCAGAGAGAAATTTTGATAAATGTTGGAAAGTCACTGTTAAGCTTAATAAGTAATTAATAGAGACACCATTGATGATGGGAAAACTACTTGACTGCTGCTGTGTTAGGTGAACCATTTAAGCAAAATGACTTTAGCCACTCAACTGGTTGGGCCTCTCAAGACTCAAGTCAAGATAGTATACCCTTTACCAAAGCATCCCCAAGAACCACCATTTCATTAACTGGATTTTCATAACAATTCATAAATTATTTCTTTTTATTCCTATGTAGTATATATGTTGATTTTTCTCTTACATGTGCATAATCCATAAGAAAAATGAAACTGTCTTTTCTTTTTCCATAGAAACTGTTTATATTGGTGGAACTTATAATTGGTCATAATAGCAATGGTCCCAAGTCCCCAACTCAGAATAAGTACTAGCATTAAGTTGAATAATAATTCCAGGAAGATAAGGGAGGGGACAACTCTTTCTTTTCCCCCCTCTTTTAGATCAATGATTGTTCAATTAAGGTGGCCAGGTGGGTCACCTTCTCTTCCATAATTCTTTTCCCATATTTTCCAAATTTATAAACAATCTTTGCGTTGCGTTGGTTCATTGAAATGAAGCCTTTAATCCTTGTTCTTTTTGAGTACCCATAGCGGCCCAATTTCGGCTCCCTAATAGTCTAACACTAGAGTTTGAATAAAATGGGCTAAATCAAAGGCGATTGGGCCACTAAATTTTCTTTCTCTGCCGGATAGACTCTATAGAGTACTAGTAGTATTTTAGAAGAAGTTCAATTAAAACAGATTCGCTTTAATTAATTAGAAGTTTAGAAGAAAGAAACCTAATCTTCCAACTGTTCCATTACTTTAAAACATAATCCATGTCTTCTGTTCCATTGCATATGCAAAAGTAGGAGAGACTGTCCAAATTGCCGACATCTTCCTCGCTCGCATCACTCTTCCATTTAATTATCCAAAAAGAGAAAATTTGCAAACCCACTTTTGGAATTAATTTCCTAGCTAAATCCTTAATTAAGGCTTAATTAAAACCACAATCATGGTTCTGCCATGCCATGTAGCATAATATTCTAGTTGGTGCGGTTTAGTTAAGCCGTTGCTTACAAGATTTCACCTAATATATATAGTGGCTTGACCCTTCCCTTTTGGAGTAGCTTGAAAGGGAACTCATATTATAAAATAAAATAAAATAAAATAAAATCGTTTTGCATATTTAAAAGGAAAAGAAAGAAATTAAAATGAATCCTTGTCTGACCCGTTCCTTCCTGATTTCTCAAAACTACCTTTTGCATGAAATTACGGTAGGCCGTGATTATCTGTAACGCTTCCTTCACAAGCATTTTGAGGCGTTAAGACTTAAGATCATCAACGACAGCATAATATATTTTTACGCTATAATTTTCACATAATCCCCTGCACAGCACATGTTTGTTGTTATGCTTCAACCACCATGCAAATAGCAGAGTGATCCAATGGCAGTAGCTTTCAAACAGCAGCAAATCGGTTGTTTTAATTAAAATCTAAAAAACATGCAATATTGATGTGAAACTCACGCCTTTCAGGTAGTATAATTTAGTCTTCTAATTAATGAGACTTTAGAGATGACTTAAAGAGTAGTATTCCAGTGGGTTAATTTTATATACTCTGTCAAAGTTTGACTTACAGCTCAATCCACTTACTGTACAGATCTTGTAATAAACACAGAGATTAAACGGTTAATTAATCATATTTTTAATTACAAAGTGATGCTTTTACTGAAAACTATTGGTTTGGAGTACTGTTATATTAATGACACTTGCATATTATCCCAGTTGGGGGATTTCTTTAGAGAACCACTCTGCTCCATTCCTAACCCAGAAAAAGATGTTAGTATTGAATAATTTAAAGTAGTAATATTGGGGAGAATCATGAGGGAGTCAAGGCTAAGGGACAAAATAAAACAGATGGATTTGCCATTGAATATAATTATTTGTTCCCTTTCATTGTCATGATCATCATCTCATCTCAAAGTCCCAATATTTAATTGGATTAGTTGTTTCTTTACAATTGATTTAAACTGGTTGTCAGTATATATCAGTTTCTGGCATTTAATTACTACTTGTGTTGTAATCCATCCAAAACATTGAAGTTGAGCAAATTGTCTTCTTTGGGCTACAAGTATCTATTCCTCTTCAATGTAATGTTGAATAATAACAAGACATTTGGGTTTTTGAACATTGAAGACTTGGTAAGGAAACTTGAAATGAAAACTTCCAAGAAAAACAGGACAATATACAAAAACTATTCATGAATTGCTCCAAAATCACAGAAATCAAAGTTAATTAATTTGGGTTTGAGACTTGAAAGTTTGAACCCAGATAAAATCGATCGATTGTGACTGAATTGCCGCAGGTGCATGAAGCACACTTGTGAGGCTTTGTATACAAAGGGGACCAGGGAGTCGTCGGATCAATATCAGACGGGTGGTATATAAGCAATGTCAGATTAGCTGCAATATTTTGCATGATTTGCATGGTAGATGATCAGATGTTCACGTGCCTCTCGTCGTGTTTTACAGTGTATATATTTATTAACCTGGTACCCCATATTTCCCCATTCGACTCCTTTCAATGTCTCTGGCTTCATTTGGCCCGGTTTTGCAGACCCCAAAAAAAAAAAAAAACACTTAGCTCATACGAAAAGGACCACTTTACCATAGATGTATATACAGACACCTGTTAGTTCATGATTTAGTTTGGAGGTCATAATCTTTGTTACATCAAAAAGTTATTAATTAAGATGTGCTTTCTTTTGAGCTTTAAATTAACTAAATAAGGGTCGTGAATAAATGATGTTTCAGTAAATAATTAATATTGGGACCATCACCATTCACCACCAAGATATATATAGTGGTATAAAGTATAAACTATTAAAAGGCTTTTCATTTTTCAGTACTATAGTCAAATTAAATTTGTTTTGTGATAATATCGAAACTGTGTATGTGTTCTGCAAAAATACAGATTAATAAGGTTAATTAGTAGGGTAGAAAGAACCCACAAAAAGCTTAAGATTTGGGACAAGAAAGCAACACTCGCCATGTGCCCATGTGACTGTTGTGGGGATCATTGGCATGCAATTCATTAGCAATATTGCAAGATACAAAAACAATATCCAATAACAGATGATTAAATTCAGAAATAATATAATTGCTTATGTACATAGATATAGAATCCCCCAATTTCCTCATCTTCTTATAATCATGCATATGCAGTACTAATCAAAGAAAATGAGTGGAAACCCATTATCTTAAATGTGTCTTAGATCATAATTAAAGTTTTCTTTAATTGAGTTAGCCATGAATAATGTTGATAGGGTATCATAAGCAACTAATGGTTTACTATTTATATACTCCACAGAAATACTAATGTCATTAATTGTTATGTTGAAGATAGAGATTAGAGAATCTAATTCAAATACCAAATTAAGAATGAAGAAATTAGGCTGTAAGGTTGAGAAGTTGAGATCTAGCATCTTTGTTAATTAGACATAATTTTATTATACTTTTTTTTTGAAGGAATTGTTATACTTAATTTTACTTTTGTAAAGATCAAATGAAAAATAATACTGTCATTGTCAAATATCTTATAGTACTTAAAATACAATACAAAAAATAAGTACAAAAACCATAGAAAGAAAAAAGAAAAAGTGGCCTCTTTCTCTTTTATCATCAATTGAAAAGTGTAAATACAGAAGAAAAAATGATACGATCCCTCTCGCAAGTCGCAAGCATCCAAAAACGAAGAAATCCGCACTTTCACGTAGCCCATGAGGCCTTTGGCTGGCGAGAGTTGGCCCTTTGGCCCTATTGATTTGCTTTTGCCTTGTCGACTAATACAAAATTACAAACTACAAAAATAGTCTACTCTTTGTCAACTAGCTTTCCCTTCACTTTCCTTGGTTTTTGATATTTCTCTTTCCTTACGCATCACGAGCTCTTCCCCTGTTTTTCCCTTTTCGTTTTTCACTTCTCTCTTTCAGTTAAAAAAAAGGACACCAAAGTCATAAACAACAAAAAGGAAATCGAATGTCCCAATCAATCCCCTTACCATATCCAGAATCTCCACTCTGAAGCAACCTCCGCCCATTCTTCTCCTTCTTCTTCTCTTTTCAACCAAACAAACCCTTTTTTTTTTTACTTGTTATTCTTAATGTCTTGCTCCATTACTTTCACTTCACACCCTCCTTAACTTCTCCATTTTTCTTTTTTTATTATTACATTTCTATGTTCCTTTCTTCTCTTTGTCTCCTAAGTCCCCCTCCTTCACCTTTTTAATTAACAACAGCAACAAAAATTAAATAAGTTTCGCACAGAGAGAAGGATGACTCGGTTGTTTCGATCCAAATCTTGCGGACTCGTCGGAGTCACTGAGTTTAACAATGCTCCTCCGAGTCCCTTTTTCCACGGAACCAAAAGCGACAACGAAGACGCCAGTGTGGAGGAAGAAGATGAGGAAGAGGAAGAGTTTGAAGAAGAAGAAGAAGAAAGCGACTATGATCGAATCCCCATCGCTACGACGCCGTTTATTAGCCCGACGGCGAGATACGGTGGTGGTCAGGGGCGAAACAGTGATTCCACAACCAAGGACAATAACCAATTCCCTTTTCTTGATATTTTGGCGGCGTTGTTAAGGAAGTCGCTGGTCACGTGCAGTGTCAACACGGACGACGTTTCTTCCATGGATATTAGCTGGCCAACTGAAGTCAGGCACGTCTCTCACGTGACATTCGACCGCTTTAATGGTTTCCTCGGCTTGCCTACCGAGCTCGAGCCCGAGGTTCCCCGCAAGGTTCCCAGTGCCAGGTTCGATTAATTCTTCAACTCTGTTCAATTTTTAGGTTGTTTTATTGGTTTTATTCACATTGCTAATTTTGGATTTGATTAAGCAAGTTAGCTTTTTTGAATTGTTCACTTATTAGGGATTTTCCACTGTTATCTTTTGGAATTTGGTTTATATTGAATGCAGGAAATCAGGGAAATATAGTATATTTTAATTTATTAAATTTTTTATCTTTCAGTGTGGCATATATGTAGGACAATTATTTGGCGAAAGATTTATTTATTTTTCTTAATTTCAACTGTTCTTGAAGGTGTATTTGAATGCTCGATTATTTTGTCTGACTTTTAATTTGAGTTGTTCTCTTGTCTGTCAAAAGTTCATTTTTTTTTTTGGAAGTGAGATTTTGGTTTATATGGATGGATATCTTTGATTAGAGCTGTACAAGAAAGGGACTTGCCAACTACTTTTGCTATGTTAGCTGAGGAAGTTGTTTTTGTTCTGTAATAAATGTTTCTATGGTTGCTTTTTTCAGCAAATATTGAGGCTTTGATTAAGATGGAAATCTTAAGATAGTGTTTACACACATCATGGATGTGTTTGGTTGTCTGCTTGCTTCGTTGTTAGATTCACAATCAAATGGCATACAAAATTGGCTTAAAACGATCCTATAATGTGGTTGCTGGGTTTGGACCGTTCTTGACTGTTTATTTTGGTTCACTGTTTTCAATCCCTGACATGAAAGCCTTGACCTTTTTCATTCTGCCACGGATCTGAAGGATTATTTGCTGGGAGTAGTGGTCGGTCCAAACAAGATCTTGATATGTGAACTAGTTTTTGATTGTGGTGTCTAAATTCTGAAAAATCAATTAATCATGTTTGATATGAAAGATGTTTGATATGAAAGAAATTCAGAAGTTTTGAAGATTTATGCTTTTTCCCTGTGGATAATATGTGGTATTTATAAAGTTCTGGATATTGGCCACTTTTCTATCCTGATTTTAGTAGGTTATTAATTATATTGCCCTTTATGCAAGCAACTTGTTGAATAGAGTTGATTGGCAGTGGCATTTTATTTGTTTGTGGTTTATGTTGTGAACAGAGTCTGCCAGAACTATATATTGGTATATATGTTGTAACTGTTTTCTTGCAAGATCATCTATCTGTATTTGATATTCTTCTCATTATATTAATCCTACAAGATGCATTTTTTCTGTTGTCCAGTGCTAGCGTTTTTGGAGTTTCTGCCCAGTCAATGCAGTGTTCATATGATGACAGAGGAAACAGTGTGCCAACAATTCTTCTTATGATGCAGAAGCGTTTATATGCGGAAGGAGGCCTTAAGGTAAGTTTAAGCCTATGCTTTTAGATTAATGATTAAAGAGTATTGTGAATGCTCAAGGTTTTCACCAGGCTTGATTATGTTGATTAAAGGCGGAAGGAATTTTCCGGATAAATGCTGATAATAGTCAAGAAGAGTATGTCCGTGACAAGTTAAACAAAGGTGTAGTACCGCGTGGAATTGATGTCCATTGTTTGGCAGGTTTGATAAAGGTATGAAACCAGAACTTACTTGCCTTCTATTTCCAATAGTGATTGGAGCATCTTTTATTTATAATATTTTGATTTTCTTTTATTTAAAGAGCTTTCAAATGTCAAAGTTTCAAGACTAATATTTTCCCGCTTTCCTTTCCATGATTTTGACTAATCACTAAATAGTCTTATACATATTTTATGCATTCAGATGAGTGCCCAATCTATTAACACACCGATATAATCTTCAATAAAGAATAGTCGGAATCATTAAAAAGACTTGTGGTTTTGGTTTTCCTTTTCCAATTAAGGGAAAAAGAAGGATTTATATTGTTAACTTGGTGGGAAATGGAAATAATGAGCAATGCATTAGCTTCTGCAGAGAAACATATGAACTTGCTAGGGGTTTGGACCTTGCAGACAGTTCAATTTGTGCAGTGCTAATACATTCAACCCTCATCCTTTTACACCGATGATAAATAAATCATCTCATTGCATGGGTTTTAATGAGTTTTTCAAATTTACATCCTACATTATATTCTCATGCTTGAGAGCCATGCTTTTATTTCTGATTGAGTGGCTTTACTTGAAATGTTTTATAGGCTTGGCTTCGGGAGCTTCCTAGTGGAGTACTTGATTCCCTCACACCAGAGCAGGTAATGCACTGCAACACAGAAGAAGACTGCACTGAACTTGTGAAGTTACTTCCTCCAACCGAAGCTGCTCTACTTGACTGGGGTATCAATTTGATGGCAGATGTTGTGCAGCATGAACAATACAACAAAATGAATGCACGCAACATTGCTATGGTTTTTGCACCAAATATGACTCAGGTTTTCAACTTTTCATTCTTGCTTTTTTTTCTTGAGCCTGATATATGTTTGATGCGCATTGCCAGTAATGATGCACCCTGCATAAAGTTTGAAGAAGATCATAATTTTGGGTGAGAGGCCTGGTAGGATGGGTTTAGTTGTGTTTCACAACAGCCCAACTTGGGATATCTAGGGAGGACATAAACATGTGCATATGAGGGTCCATACTACACATCCCCAAGGGTAGTATAGTATTATGAAATAATAGCAGGCTCTTTAAAAAGAATTCCTGGCTTAAGTATAGATATGGTTTGCCTTTAATCCATCATGAGTTTAGAACCATTCAATTCAGTCCTCCCAATGATTGTGTTATCATAGCAGAGTGGACAGTTAGGATGGAATGGATAAACCTATCATAAATGATTTCACGTTTTTCTTATTCCTTCCTCATTTGCAACATTAACCTAATCTTTGAAAGACCCACTAGGAATTTCTCCTTTTATAAAAATTAAGATTAGTCAAAATCTAAATGATACTGTTTGTATCTGGTGCAGATGGCTGATCCTTTGACAGCATTGATTCATGCTGTTCAAGTAATGAACTTCCTGAAGACACTGATACTAAAGACACTTCATGAAAGGGAGGAGTCAGTTGCAAAAGACAGGTTACTGCCATCATGTTCAGATTCCCCCACTAGAACAACTGACATAAATTCTGCTAGCATAAACAGTGGTGTGTCCCGTGAGCCCAATCCATATGCATGTGAATCTGAGGAACCTGCTTGTGCCAAGTTCTTGAGGGCTGCTACACTAAGTAGACTGGAATGGGGCCCCAAAGAAAAACTATGGAGCTTTTCAAAGAGTGATGGAGAAGAGGAGTTGGAGTCACTTTCAGATAACAGCATGCCAAATGCATGTGAAATGGCAACTGTAGAGAATGAATCTAGAGGTGCATATGATAGCGGAGACCGGCTAAGCTTGCGAAAAGGCGTAAGGCGGCTATGTAGGCACCCGGTCTTTCAGCTGAGTAAGTCGGCTAAGAAGACGCGAAATATGGGGATTGTAAATACTAGGGGAGGGGGTGGAGAAGCTTGGACATGAATGATACATCCATCCTTGTCACTTCCTGAAATGTTCATATATGTTCACTTGTCCATTGTCCGACTGTTGAGGTTTGTTTTTGTTTATGCGTTACAGTGGTATAGATATTAGTGTTTGAACAAAAAATTTTACAGTTTCTAGGAAATGCTTCAAGGCACTAACTGAAGACATAGATTAATGTTGTCAGAGGATGATACACCTCTCCTTTTTACTAGCTTTTATGATGTGCATGTAATAATAATAGTGTTGAAAATTTGACAGAAACCAAATTTGGAATAATTTTAAATGTATGTTGAGATGTATGCTTGTCTATATTAGAATTCAGAAGTTTCTTCTGCAGTTTTAAAAAAAAAGGGGCAACTTTTTTACCCATCCCTGTCAAAGAAAAAGAAACAGAAACCAAATTTCTCTTTTAACCAAAAAAAAAAAAAACGACATTTTTGTTTATGTTGATTTACAGAATATAACTCATTTATGATCGGTCGGGACTCGGGACGGGGCCCCTTGACCTTTTTAATATTGGGCCATAAATTAGGCCGATAATTTCAATGTTGGGCCTGCCGGCCTGGTTTTACTTTTAAGGCTAATAATAATATATTTCTCAAAAAAAAAAAAAAGGATCGTGAAATGTTTCTCAAAATTTCAGAACTTAGTCTTCTATACATAACAGAACAAAAACTAAAACCAAATCTTTTACTTTCTGGTTACAAAAGGAAATCTAGTTTTGCCCAAATCTAAGTTTCGTCCCACTGATATGTTTTTAATTTTTAAATAGGATAAGTGGTAGTGGTCGTCACCAAAACTTGGAATGTTATTTTAGTTGTATGTTGGATTGTATTCGATTACATACTAACCTACTACTGATAATTATATTTATTATATAGAATGATTAGGCCTGCAGCAACTTGACGATGGAAATAATCGGTGAAGGCAGTATCTATACGTAAAATCTGAATTTGTCTTATGAGTTGATTAAGAGGTAAACTCGGTTTGAAAAGACCTATGAATAAAAATGAAGACTACCAATTTGAAAGAAAATTATTCAAACCCATTTGAAATAAAACTATTCAATGAAGGGTAAATATGATATTTAAATTATATTTTTATATGATAAAAAAATTATCTATTTAAAAAAAATACCACAAATCAGCTTTTAATTATTTTATTTTCATACATACTCGTGTAATGAGTGACATATGTCTTGTCACTATATGAATATATGAGATCTCAACTAATAAAATTTTTTTTTGGTGAAAAACAAGCAGAAATTAACATAGCTATTACGAAACCCACGAGGGAAAGAGACTTCCCTCTCATCAGTAGCCAGTAAAGGCTTCATTTCATTAGAAGGCACAGACAACAACTCAAAGTCATCATCTAGTTCGCAAGCAGCATTTGCAAGTCAGCCAACACAGGAATTGTCCTCTCTATAGGTATATTGTAGCTTGCAGTTCCAATCTCGGCTCATTAAATATCTAATATCCACAATAATACCAACAAGTGGATGAAAGTACACCTTCCCATGTTGAATCAAACCAATTGCAACAAATTAAAAATTTTATTATATTAATCATATTATATTAATGTATCAAATTAAAAAATTGTAGGTACATAATCTCACATTAATAATCAACCCCCTTGTTATCGTCTCTTTTGACCAATATATATATATTTTTTGTGATTTAAAGATTTTCTTAAAATATAAAAAGGGTCAGTCGAAATCCAATATAATTGGATGGACCAAATTATGACTCATTCAGCAATTATGGGTCATAGCATTATTAATTAATTAATTAATTAATAATTAAAATCGATGCTCTAGAACCTAACTATCTACCTCTATCTTTTGTGATTGATTATGGCCCCTACCTATAACACATAATTAATTCATATATCCCATGCCTATGCAAATTTGGAGATCTTCATTAGTAGGTTTATACATAATTAATTAATATAGATACTTTTTATAACTTTTTACTCAAAAAGATGGAACATATATTTAGCAGTAGTTGAAACCTTTCTATAGGTAGATCTTCTAGGGGTGACATGTATCCCTACGTATATAGAAAATCTTGATATTGTATTTTAATCATGGACTCCTTAATTAATTATTTGCATTGAATATAATCAATCCAACTAATAATTCATGAGAGAGTAACTTAAAAGTCTTGAGTTCATGAATTCTCTGCAGAAATGGGGAGACAAAGATGATGGTCGATGGATGGAGGAGTCACTAAAATTACTTAGATTCTTATAGGAGTAATAATTAGTTTGCTGATTGGTGCAAAAAATTAGTTTTCCGCTTTGATTTTTTCGTGATGAGAAATATAAACTCTCCATCCCTAATAATTGAATGTAAATTTAAACTCCGTGGTTACACTTGGTAATTTGGTATGATTTGGTATTATATTTGGAGATAAAAAATCTTTTTTTTTTTGAAAGTTTTGGAGATCAAAAATCTAATTTTGAGTTTTCATCTCGAATACGGTATCAAATAAATCTTACTTTATTTTAAAGGTTGATTTTAACTGTCAAAGTCCAAACCAACCTGAAAACTTAATTTATAGATCTTTTTAGGTTTCAGAAGTGTCTTTGGACATTAAATGACTAAAAATCCATAATTATTTTTTCTCTTCCCTTTTTAACTAATATTTTATTTTTAAACATTTTATCTTTCTATCGTAACTTTTTTTTTTCACAACAATACCAAACATTATTTTTTTTTTATTTTTTTTCTCAAAACACTTCTTCTAAACTAAATATCAAACTAAATCGATGGGTTAGGTCTGGTTTAGCATTACGTTTGGAGATAAAAAAGTTGTTTTTGACCAAAAACGCAATACCAAATAAATCTTAATTTGTGTCAAAAGCTGATTTTGAACGCAAAAAGCCAAGCCAACCCGAAAAACTAATCCTTAGGTGTTTTTGCGTTTCAAAAGTGCTTTTGGACATTAAATGACTAAAAACACCTAATTATTTGCCTCTTTCCTTTTTAATTGACACTTTTTAATTGACATATCCTTTCTAAATGTTTTATCTTTCTACCACATTTTTTTACAGCGATACCAAACATTGTTTACATTTTTCACCGTAATTTTGAAAAGCACTTATTTCAAAGCAAGTTTTTCTAAAACACAACCTCAATACCAAATTAGGCCTTGGTTTTTCTTTTTTTTTTAGAAAATTGATGGGATTAGTTAATTTCCCCTACATGTGAATAAACTTTTATTCATTTTTATTTTATTCTAATTAATGGAGTCCGTACAACATAATAAGTTGCTAAAAGTTAAGCCAAGATTTTAAAAAGCAATGTGGGGGCCTAATTTAAAAATAACATCATGATTAATGTTGAAAATGCTCCCTTCAAGATATTATAAATAACTTTTCTTAAAAAAAAGATATTATAAATAATAAAATGACACAGTATAGACTTTCCAGTACGATATACTATCACTAATCACTATGATTGTTATTACTGTTCATTTACCAACTCTAACAAAAATACAGTAAATAAATAATAATACAATTAATTAAAGACAGCCAATTATTATGCTGTGAAAACTAAAATCAAACTTAGTTGTTTGAAACGGAATAATAATCGCATAAAGAGGTGCTCCTGATTTTTAACCATGGAAAGGTTGGTTTCACTTATGGTCCACAAAATACTTGTGGTTAACATGAAATTGCGACATAAAATTAATGTACCCTTGTTAAATGAACATCCAAATTTAATGTGCCCTTTGTTAAAATAGAAAGACCTTATTTACTTTACATGTCTCAATTGATTGCAAATTTAATCATAAATGAAATTTCATTATCAATAAAGGACAAATTGAATGATGTGTGCACAAAATGATTTGTAGATTTTGGAAATCTTTTGGGAGAAAGAAATCTTGTTGGACTTCTTTTGGAAACTTTCATTTCACCCAGCATTCAAATAATTAAATGATATATGATATGTTAAAAAAGGATGAAGAGAGGCACACCATAGAGATTTTAACACATGGTCAAGAAATTTGGGGAGACAGGATTTCCTTTCAAACTAATGCACATGGTGAAGCAGCCAAAAATCATTGAGCTTTCCTTTCTTTCTTGTTCTCTTCCTCCATATGGGTCTATTTTTTAACACCAAAAAAGCAGCTCCAAGTTCAAGATTTATTCATTTTTCCTCTCTTTTCAAAAATGATTTGTGTTATTAAAAAAAAAAAAGGATTTTGGATTCCACGTTGGGGAACAATAGACATAGTAACCCAATCTGTCAAACAAGATTAAATCATTAAATGCTCAATCGAATAGCAAAAAAAGAAAAAAGAAAAGCCAAACAACATCAAGAAAGGCTAGTTAAAGATAAATAGCAAATCGTAAAATGTATAGGTATAGCTTTCCCTGTGATGTGAAGGATTAAAAAATATACTATAGAAATTGTAGTAGTTACTTAGGCTCTGTTTGGTTCGCGGAAAATAGCTTCCAGAAGACATTTTTCGCAATTTCTGATGTTTGGCTTACGGAAAATGCCTGGGTCAACGGAAAATATTCTTATAGTCAATGGAAAAAAAACCCCTAAATTTTGAAATTGTCTTCCGCAGCTCACATAACACTTTGGCAGCCCCTTTTGCCTTCAACCTTTAGCCAATTGTTTAACCTATCATGCCATCTCCACCCTTCCCGTCCTGCCTTTGTCGGCCTTCCGTCGAGTTGTCGGCCTTCCCTTTTCCGGCAAGACCATCGACCCTCCTTCGTACACTAAATGGATTCGTTTATTTTCCCAGTTCGTAGAATTTAATAAAAATGGTTATATATATAAATATATATTATTATTTTGATTGAAAATTTAAATTATATAACATATACAAGAATATAGCAATACTATCTTAATTGTTATTTTGATTTATTGTTTGAAAAAAATTGATTTTCCAGAAAATATCCAAACAACATAAAATATTTTCCATGAAATTACCCAAACAAAAGAAAATAGAAGATTTTCCAAAAATCAATTTCTGGAAGCTATTTTCCGTGAACCAAATGGAGTCTTAGTACTTATTTTCCTAGCACGTCAAAGTTATTAATTAATTCAACTTTTGCTTCTAAGTCGAAAGAAAAATTAAGGTTGCAATCATTTTTAATAATTAAATAAGTAAAGTTTCTTTCACCCAATGAGCGATGAGCATATTGCTTAAAATGTTGCAATCATGCATTTTATTTTTATTTTTACGAGCATATATACTCATTAATTTAAACCAAATACTAGTAATTATATATATCGTGGTAAGTAGGGGAAAAATAAAATATCGGATCAATTTGAGCATGATTACCATAAGCCCTAATAATAATTCACCGTCCTACAAATATTCTAATGATCTATAATCGTAGGGGGAAAAGCATTGACACAATCAACAAAACCCATTAAAAAACAACGAAAGTAAACCATTTTTTTACTTTGAAGAATTAATTAAGAAGATACCCAACCCAAGGGGCAAATTTATGATTATTAAGCCAAATCTAATGATTAAGAAAAACTTAATGGGGGATGACATCATCAAGGGCTGCGGAGAATGCAAATAGATTGAGCAAAATTAAAGGGACGAATCAAATTAACAGTTTGGACTTTGGAAGGTGAATGAAAGGATATGTGGAGCCAATTTTTGTTCAAGGGAATCCTTGCAAAATCAAAGAGGGATCAAAGAAATAAAATTATAAAAATATACTATTGGAGAGATATATATGGGTACATAATATCTTAGCATAGCAATTTGCAAATTAATGATGGTGAAGGATGGCCTCAAAGAAAACGAAGTGACAATTGAGTCGATGAATTGCAATTAAGATGATGAAGTTCCATACGGTTTATTGCAATTTATGACACACCCTTCCGCGAAGAGAGTGATTGCGGGGAGGGAAGTGATTTGTCTTATTCTATTTATGCTATGAAATATTAACATGGGTCCATTTTTGTGCCCCTATCTCTTATTTGTTCCCATAATTAAAATTTTAGTAAATGCAAATATGTGTTTTAAATTGGAGATTTTCAAATACATTAATGTTTCTCCTATTCAAACTTATAAATTATTTATCCATTAAATTAGGCTATATTGCTTATTTAAGGATCCAATATTTACGAAAAGGCTCAACTTAAGACCTATCGTTCAAACAAATTCAAATCAGGGCCTAATGTTGTAAAATATGCTCAATTAGATTAAGAGCATGGCGTCAATTGCATAAAATTAATTAAGAGTTCATACCAAGGCCTAACGTTCATGGTGGGCCTTTAATTGAGCCGATTTTATAACGTTGAGTCATAATTTGAAAATTTTAAAAGATATAAGTCTAAATTGAACATTTTCACAAACGTTATGCCCTTATTTTAAAATTAAGCTTGTAGAAATTCAATTCAAAATACCTTCCACCAAAAATTTAATAATTTACTAATTCCAATCCACAAACATATATATGGAATTTTTTTTATACAAGAATAAGATTTAATAGTGAGGTGGGGTTAAATAATACATTTAAGTACCGCCAAGATCATATTGAAGAGAGTTTCCAATTTCTACCTCTTGCAATAATTAGGGCATTAATAAACATTTAGGAAACACCCAAAAAGAAGATAAGATACACTACTATTTGTTTCGTGGTTGTAATTATCCTTGATTGCTCACTCAAGGCTCCAACTGGCTATTTTGGTTTTTGGAGATAAAAACAGTTTGCTATAGAGTCCGTGGCTCCTTGGCCCCCTCAATTCTAGAGTTGAAAATCTTTCCCCGATTTATACAAACTTCATCTAGTTTTTCCAACATAATGTAATATCGATAGGTTTTAAGGATGGGACCAACCTCTCTTGATGAACTTTTAATTTCGTGAAAAAAACTTCTTTTATGGTTTCTAACATTAATTAATAGTTTTGTTTGTGCAGGAATACATGTGATATACTATTATATGATGTTGAAAGATTTTTCCGGATCTACTTATTCGTCCTTATCATAGGGTAATTGTTTAAATTTGGATTTTTATATATGATTTAATTATCATTATAATAATCTATAAAAGATTTCAATTTGTTCCTCGTGGGATACTATTTTAAGAGATTAAAAAATCACATTCAAAAGAAAATTCTCTATGAATTCTTTTGACCAGACTCTATATATGTATGATTTAAGAGTGTTTTTGGGTATGGAGAGATCTTATAGAGGCTTGTGCATAAAAAGCAAAATTCATACATATAATAGTAATACTTACTATATGTATAATAATTCATCATCCAATTTTATTCATTATATATCTAATCGTATTTTAACCCCAAATACAGCCTGAGGGTACACACTTTTCACAAGTAAATCATATGGAGAATATAATATTTGACTCATATTACATATACAAACAGTTGTTCCGATGCAAAAGGTAATGATAGTATAAAGTATACCCATCATAAGTAAATCATCAAATTATCTTACTCACGTGTGACGATTACAATGATCACTAAAATTCTACTATAAAAAAATTATAAATAAATGTAATAAATATATATCTACAAATTTCTGTTCCTACCATACTTAATATATATATATATATATATATATATATATATATATGATAATTATAAACTTCTAGTAGGACCTACAAAAAAAACATTTTTAAGTTAATGCAAAATTGTCAAGTTAAGTATCACATCAAATTGCAATTATCCCAATTAAATGCAGTGATCATGAGAAGAATCAGACAATATATAATATATTTATATATAATCCTAAAATTAAATTATGAGCTATATATTCGTGGTTGCTTTGTAGCTTCTCCGTACATACACATTTATTTAATGGAAAATAATTTCATGATTATGAAATGGGCCGGGTATGGTTTTAGAATCGGTTTCCTCATTAACTGTCAACGTCTCGACTCTCGATCAATTGAAAACAATTATTTTTAGCTTGTCCCATTGGAGCTGATGTGTTTAATTAATTTGGGATACATACAACTTTGATTATAAGTTATAACCAAAAATATTGAAAATATTAGAAATGGCTCATGAGTTATTTGAAGTAAAAATTATTGACAATAAAAAAAAAATTTCAAATGAAAAATGCATATCGCAAACGCCAAAATGTAACATAGTACGTACTGCCTGTTGTCGCGAGGCAAACCAGAACTTTAGGGATTTTGGTGTTTTGTTGTCCAAGATTGAATGCATGATTGATCGATTGATGGATATACATATAGAGAAAAAACATGGATGTGTGGCTTTTTCATTCAAAAACCATATTATTATCTTTGGATTTTGGTGTTCAATATGTTGCTAGGTTATAAGCGGCAATATATATAATTAGTGCAAATTGCAAACTCTTTTAATTAAGAAAAGGGGAGCAAAAATATATACATGTACGTAGAAGAACAAAACTAGAGAACGAAAATAAGTTGATATTAATTGATATATATCTTCAGTTTACAAAAAAAGGAGTATATAAAAAGGGAAGCTTCCTATTTCAAAATCACACCATTAAGCTCGATCTTTTTCAATCAAAATCGGAAAAGGACCCTGTTATATATATAAATCATAAATACAAATGTAATGAGCGAATGATAAACCCTAAAAATCATAATTTGGAAGGATACTTAATTTTCTAAATTAATTGGAGTGACTAGGACAGCAATATTCCCTGTTATATCCACAATTCTCACATGAAAAAAAATGGTCGTAATTTGGAGTTTATGTTGATATATATTGAACTGAGAGGAAAACCAATCAGAGCTTTTATCGATAGGAGCTGCGCCCATTGCCAACTTGATCTAAAAACACTGATGTGATGCCTGAGAATGGACAACATTTATCTGTCGTAATCATAATATGCATGTTATGTTATGTCCTTTTTACAACAAAATCATGCAGGGAGAGAAAATCTCTTTGGGATTCTGATTTTCGGTTTCCTTCCATCATAACCCAAAGAATTTTTACTTACCTTGTTTCCTTTTCACCATTACTTCCATACATATGGGCTATGCCACCCTTGAAAGATTAAAACGAAAAATGTACTTATATAATCTAGAGAGTAAATTAATTTGTATTCTCTTCACGTATATAATATATGCTTCGCAATTAAACCTTTCGGGACATCCATGGTGTGTGAAACATTCACGAGGTTGACACATTTAATGGCTGCAGCCGCCGAATCTATATGGCAAATTAACTTGCCGCCGCCGCCACCACCTTTTTTTCTTTTATATTATTTTCCCCGCCACCTCCCTTTTGTGCTTTCATGTATGTAGCTGGAATTATGTGATCCATTGGGTTAATTACGGTCTAAAATGAATTTTAAGCACGAAGATTATTGCGAGTAAAATGTCCCCATTAGCCAACTGATATTCTCTTTTATTACGGAATTAGTTCTCCAACATTTAACAATTACCGGAATTTTGGCGGCCTTTCTCTTAGTAATTTTCTGATGTATATATATTTAACATGAAAGTGACATTAAACGCATGATGTATTATGTACACAAGCGTATGGCACATGGCTCATTGAATTAGCTTGATCTTGAGTAAATATGATGTGATGCGATGCAACTGTACCCTATTTTATAATGTTGTTATATGGTTTCTGATGTGATGCATGTAACATCATCATAATAACATGCTACATGCATAAATACAACTTGGCGCCTGCATTTCTCGCTGAGCCATTTTGTCATGAATTATGATAAATACACAATGTGTATATTATTATATATGATCAGATCTATACAATAAATATATTTCCGAGGAATTTTGCTTCTTTTTAAGAAAATTTATGCTAATTAACATACAAGATATTTTCGAGGAAAGAATTTGTTAAACCGATTTATTACTTAAATCAAAACTAATTGTTGAACTTGAACTGTGTCTAACGGAACAACTCTTGAAATGAATTTTATATAATTTCAAAGTTAAATTCACGTTTTTTTTTTTGTAATTAAACTTTAAATCTCAATTGATCCATGCATAATTAACAGCTGGATATATATGATATTGATCATGTTGGGAGAATCTATATACAATGTATGCCAAGAAAAATAAAATAATGGTTTATATAGATATTCTTGAAAAATACTCGCATGTTTTGTTTCCACATACTGATCAGTATTTCATGAATCTCCATAATTTATTTTGGCATTTCCATAAGCAATTATAAGGGTGTGAGAAAAATAAAATACAAACCAAGTATGTCAGAAACCTTTTTAGATATTCAGGTTTTTTTTGAATATTGGTATATTATTAAGGGGACTGTGGTTTTCCAATTCAATTAGGAGAAAAAATGGATAGGCGCATGTGAGTTGTCTGAAACTAAAATAATGTCTTGTAAGAACTGAGGCTATAGACATGCTTTATTTATATGAAGTTGTTGAATTGGAAGGATCAAAGTTCCTATCTGAGAGCAGACATGGCCAAGTTGTGTCCCCATAAATTCAAGCCAAAGGGCCTCTAGCCGTCACTCTCCTCTCCATATACGACAAGAGCACATTTAAACTTAATTCCTTGTTTTTTTTTTTTTAATTCCAATTATATACCATGATATATATACTATTTTCTCTTCTTCTCCAACTTTGCTATATTAATTATATGCAGATAATTATTACTATTGAACCTCGAGTACTAAGTTGAGAATGGTGATCAATAACTTACATCAGACAAATTTTAACTCCTTTTTTTTCTTTGGATTTGTAGGCGGAAGAAAGAAGATCTAAGAGAGAATAAATCCCTTACTTTTAACTTTACTTAAAGAATCATATGTAGGGAGTAAGAGAGGTTAGGTAGAATATTAGGTTGGTTTTTCAAACCCAACTCTTCTCCTGATTTTTGCCAAAAAAAAGAAAAAAGAACTCTTCTCCTAATTAGAAAAAGTTCAAGTGAGGGGCCGGTCCAGGGTTAGGGTTTGCCACAAGTATCAAAGAGGGCTTACAGTGTTACTTACAGATCACCCATCAATGAGAAGCATTGATAAGACTCGAACCTAACCCCAACTCTTCCCACATCCAAAAATGTGCATGCCAAGTTTTCGTGTTTTTAAGACATGACAGGGCTAAGTTAGGCAGATTATAATATTTAAGATCAAAGACATGACAATCATGAGGAAAGGAGATACTGTAAGCTGGCAAAAAACATAAGATCAGATCTAATTAGCTGGATTTAATGGGTTAATTCATAAAGAAAGAAGTGCAAAAATAGGTGAAAAACAGAGGAGGCATAATAGCAGAACTGAATATCTGCACTTCCATGGCATACTCTTACCAACAACTGGAATCAGGAATGGCCTTGAAAATAAAAGAACAAGGGGCCGGGGGGGGGGGGGGGGGGGGGCAACTCTCTAAAGATTGGGGGCACGTTTTGGATGAGGACAGACGATTCCACATTCGTGTCGTGGCTTACGAACCATACAATTTATGAAGATCCCAATAATCCAAGCTTTCTGGGGCATTGTTCATCTTTAATGCGGCAGTTATAGAATCTTTAATTTGGAAACAGCAAATCCTGAAAGGAACGTACAACATTAAGTTGCTTAATGCATTGCTGCCATGCAATGCATGATTATTGGGTTTTAGGCTATAAAAATCTCTTGTGCTTATCAGTTTATTGACAGCACGAGAAAGAAATAAGGTACGTACGGTGTTATTATAATTAATTATACATTTCGACGATCACCATTTGTTTCATCAATTAATTATCAATGTACCAGAAGAATCCACAATTATTGGTGCCCCAAATTAAAGCCATGCCAAGTTTTTTTGGAATGTTGATGGAATATACTGTTTTAGATCAGTAGCAGTGGTACTGGGTGATCAACTTGGCCAAGAATTAATCAGTGGAAAATAATATAACCCAAATTAAAAAATCTTATGTTTGCTTCGTGGTATCTTTGATATCACGTGGTAATGTCATTTACATCTCTTTCCTAGGAATGTTATTTTTAGTGGGAAAGTATAATTTTTTGTTTTTGTAGGAATAAGATTACCATGTTTGGTTAACATGGGAAAATTATTAAATTTTTAAAATACAAGAGAAATACAAGTGAAAAAGAGTAACACTTTCCTAGGAAAAAGTTAACTTTCCCACCCTTTTAGATGGGAATGACATTCCCACCACATTCCCACTCAAGTGGAAAAGTGATGGGAATGTTATTCCCACCTAAATTTAGATTCCTCCAACCAAACATGGGAAAGTTATTCCCTCTACCCAACTTACCACACTTTCACACTACATACCACGAACCAAACGCAACCTTATTGTTTTTAGAATTTGGATTTTGGAAAATGGAAAATATATACCCTCAAACCGATTTCGAATTTGCAGCTTCTGCGAGATAGCTGATCCTAATTAAGCTGTACTCAAGCTTTCTGCTTCATCATGATTCATGATGAATCATCCTGGGCATTTAATGTTAACAGACAAATACGACAGGAAAAATCTTCCAAATAAAACCACCAAGATATAGTAATATAATGCCCGATATGACAAATTTTGGTGTCTTTGTGTTAATAAATACTAGTATATATTCCAAATCAGTTTTGTTTAGTGGACAATTAAAGTACTACCAACCAACACCAAAGCCACCTTAATTAGGATTTTTCACCGTTCAATATTTCAAAATTTTCCCAACATGGAAAAAAGAAAATCCAATACGCAATTTTATTTTTATTTTTAATTATAATAATAATAATAATTAATTGTTGTCAATGATCACGCTAGAATATATATATAGAGAGAAATTGCATTCACATTGCAAAATCTGAGTTCCATTATTAGTATTGTAGTATATTAAATTCTAGTATACATTTTCACCTACCCCCCAGTATCCCTACGAAGGAGATACAAAATAAGATAGTAGTATATAATAACATGCATTTCTGAAGAAGTATCACTTCAATAATCAATATCACTTCAATATATACGAAGTCCTATGATTTTTTCCTTCTTAGAAAAAATATATTAAGAATGACTGATGATTACACAATTTTGGCTTTGGAGGGATGCACACACGTAGGTAATAAATATTAGAGAAAACAATTTGGATCGGAGTATATATTTAAATACGCAATGCTATGCTTATTAGAACCGTCAAATATCCCACCTGATATAGTATTAGAAAAAAATTACCATAATTCCGAAAATCCTATTTAATAATACCCTAAATTAAGAAATTTATCTTGCAAGTTGTCCTTATTTATAATACAAACTTGTAATTAATTTATTACCTTACTTAATTAGATATAATAACAGATATAATAAAATCATATGGATCAAAAAGTAGTATTTTCCAATTTACACAGAAGACAAGACAGCTTTCCATATCTATAGACAAGTTGTAAAATATTTAATATATTACTATATTCTTTTTCTTCAAAACTAAATATATTATTATTATCATGATATATACTATGTGCAATAATAAATTTCTAAAGTATAAACCACATATCCCACTTCTGACTTTATCTAAAAAACACGTTTCTAAATTACTTCTTAGGACCACATCCCACGAATGAAAGACTAGCGTAGATTTTCTAGTTTATTTAATTGTATTTTGCTTTTTAAGATTTATTAGCAT
>AWWV01012827.1:0-80621 GCA_001974805.1 Corchorus capsularis
TTCAATTTTCAATGCCTTTAATTTGTTTTTAGTACCCTATTGTTTTGTTTCCTTTCTAAATCCTCTCTCATATTTATTGATTTTTGCCATTTTCTACCCTCCATCTCTCTCTCTACATGTATATATGCTTAGACAAGCCAAAAGAGCAAATTATTTGTTACCATAACTCAGCTCCCTCCAGCTATTTGTTGTACTAGAATTTCACTCTCTCTCTCTACTTAAAAAAAAAAAAGAAGAAGAAAAGAAAAAGAAAACTCTTGAGCTTTACAGATTCCTTTCTCCTACTTTTTCTGTTCCCTTTTCTTGCATCTTTTTTACACTCCAGTCCATCCGTGTCCTTCTTGTTTGGTATCAGCCATGGATGAGCTAATCATCTCCTCATCTTCATCTTCTTCACTGGTTTCCTTTACCCAGGAGACGACTCCACCACCATCGACTCTCCAGCAGAGGCTTCAGTTCGTAATCCAAAGCCAGCAAGAATGGTGGGCTTATGCTATTTTTTGGCAGACTTCGAATGACGAACACGGCCGTTTGTTCTTGTCTTGGGGAGATGGTCATTTCCAAGGCGTCAAAGATACTTCCCCCAGATTAAGTGCCAATAATATTCCCAACAACGACAATATGAATATTCCGGGCTTGAACAATGAACGAAGAAAGGTTATGAAAGGAATCCAGGCCCTGATTGGAGACAATCATGACATCGACATGTCGACGATGATCGACAACACTGATATCTCCGACGCCGAATGGTTCTACGTCATGTCATTGACTCGATCTTTCACCGCCGGAGAAGGGATTCCGGGGAAGGCTCTTAGTACGGGCTCTTTGGTTTGGTTAACTGGGGCCCACGAGTTGCAGTTTTACAATTGCGAGAGGGCTCGTGAAGCTCAAATGCATGGCATTGAAACAATGGTCTGTATTCCAACTTCTTGCGGGGTTCTTGAGATTGGATCCTCGGAAATGATAAGGGAAAACTGGGGTTTAGTTCAACAAGTGAAATCCTTGTTCGGTTCGGATCTCATTGGTTTGGTTCCGAAGCAGTCAAGTACTCCGAACCCGAACCTAACCCCTGGTCCAATCCAGTTCCTGGACCGAAACATCTCTTTCGCAGACATCGGCATAATTGCCGGTGTTCAAGAAGAAGATGCAACTCCCGACAATAACACAAACAGTAACCAAGACATGAATCACAACCACCACCACAACACCAACAACAACAACCACCAAAGCAAGAAATTGGATTCCGCGAAAGCAGGTGGGGCCCAGTCATCTTACGTGGACTCAGAGCATTCAGATTCTGACTGTCCATTACTTGCCATGAACAACATGGAGAAGAGAACCCCAAAGAAACGTGGAAGAAAACCCGGGCTCGGGCGAGAGACACCGTTGAACCATGTGGAAGCCGAGAGGCAACGCCGTGAGAAGCTCAACCACAGGTTCTACGCGCTTCGAGCTGTAGTTCCGAACGTGTCGCGCATGGACAAAGCATCACTCTTATCTGACGCTGTTTCTTACATCAATGAGCTTAAAGCCAAGATCGAAGATTTGGAGTCTCAGCTTCAGAGGGAGTGTAAGAAAGTTAAGGTCGAAATGGTCGATGCTACTGATAACCAAAGCACCACCACTTCCGTCGATCAGACCACCACCACCACCAGGCCCAGCAGCAATTCCTCCTCTCCAACCGCCGCTGGCGGCGCCTCCGGTGGTCTGGAACTTGATATCAAGATTATGGGAAATGATGCGGTGATTAGAGCTCAATCAGAGAATGTGAATTTTCCAGGTGCTAGGTTAATGATTGCTCTTCGTGATCTGGAGTTTCAAATTCATCATGCGAGTATGTCGTGTGTGAACGAGATCATGCTTCAAGATATCGTCGTCAGCGTTCCGGAAGGATTAAGAACTGAAGAAGGTTTGAAATCTGCTGTTCTTAGAAGGCTAGAGCAGTAATTATAAGGTTTAATTGATCAATAATTATTAGCATTAATGTCTAAGCCTATGGCCTACTAGTTTTTGCTTTTTAATCCTTTCTTTATTTGTCTTTGTACTCTTAATTCCATTTCCATTTCCAGTTTCATTTTTGTGTTTTTCCTCCTTCGAATCATTTCACTGTTTTTTTGAGTTTGAATTCTGCTTGGCATGTAATTAAGGACATAAATCAAGCAGTTCCCAGCCATTTTTTTTTTTGTTTTCCAATTCTTGGAGCTACATAAAATTTCTAACGTAGTAGGTTTATACACTATTTTTTTATTTATTTTCGTGTGTGGGTTGTTCCCCATGTCGATGACAAGTTTGAGCTCGAAAGGAAACCAAACCTTATAAATAACCCAAAACCACAAAAAACTCAAAAAGGTTATAAGAAATTTTAAAAAAAGGAAAAAAAGAAAAGAAAAAGCAACATGATCAATGCATATATTACCTGACTACACATGCACGTCCGTTAATTTTCTTTGCTCCAAAAAAATTCCAATAATTGTTTCCCAGAATTTGTGGATGAAAAATTAATAGGTGGGAAGTGGGAATCTATTAATCTAAGCCTCGGCCCACACTTTTACCAAAAGTTAAAAATGGGCCCTCTGTAAAATTTAGTTCCTCTGCCATTAATGTTAAGGTTCTTGAGCTCTTCTCTTCTTTTAAAAACCCTTCTTTAATCATTTAAAGATTAAAATATGTACATAGTGAAAGGTGAAAACACAAACACAAAGATGTACAGTACTAGAGTACTACTTTCTAAGCTTATTGCTATGATGCTATCTTTCCTGCCTTTTTTTTTTTTAATTGGATGATAAAGTAAGAAAGTGACCGAAGAGATGAGGAAATGTTAAATTACAATTTTACCAACCCAAATTTTAAGGTTAAAAAAGCCAAAGAGAAATATGATGATGGACGGCCGATTGGTCATGATGATTTTTTTTTTTTGGTATCATGATCCCGATTGGTCATGTTTAGGGACCAGTACTAAAACTAGTAGCTAAAATTTGGCACGTCAGCAATTAAAAAAAAAAGTACTAGGCTCATCTTAATTAAAGTTTATTTGGTACAAGCCTTCGATATGCCAGAATCATGTTAGGCTCATCTTTAGGCTAATTGGTATCAATAAATTTAATAAAATTACCAATTTGACAAAAAAAACCCTTTCCTCTTAGTTACCATTTGATTTTTTTTTTTCAAGATAGTTACCATTTGATTTCATTTTTCTTTTGGTACCATTTGATTTCAATTTTCAACAGACACATCCTCCAATCAATATCTACGTTACACGACCTGAATAATCATTAAAGTTTAAAATAGTTACTTCATTTACAGTTTTTTATTAATGGAGGTGATAGATTACGCTACCCTTATTATTATCATATATATATCATATAAATATATCTACCTTAAATTTAAAAAAAAAAAAAAGCTTACAACTTATGACTAAACTTGCAGTTAAATTTTGACTTAATTGTAATAGTTGGCAGCATGATTAACGTTATGTACTATATATTATTTTTCATCGAAATAAATACTTTTATTTTGGTGGGACTAGCAAAAGGTTATATAGTACTTGTGGTAAATAAACTAGTACCCTCTCCCTAACCCTATGATTCCAGATTAATTTATTTGTGATTATAAGATATTGGAGAGAGGACAGGACTCAGGAGACTGAAAAGTGCCAGCGTTGCATTCAAAGGAAAAATTAATTCATTTGTCAGCAGATAAAAACTAAAAAGAGGGTACGTTCAATCTGTAGTGTTTAACAATGAGTGAATCTTGGTCAGGAAAATTCCAAAAAAAATAAAAAAGAAAGAAAAAGAAAACACAGGAGGTAATTGAAATGAATCATTGAATTGGGTTGTCTTTATTCGCACAAGTTAATTATGACGAGATTGAAACAGATAGCACAAAATCGTCATCGCCATGTAGTATTCCTTTGTATATTACTGTATTTTTCTTTCTTTGCACTATTTTGACGATCAAATTTGGGTTTTGTTTTCTTCTTAAAACTTAAAAAGTAGTCGAGATATATATAAGTTAATTAATTACGTTTAATTCAGCAATATTTGTCGTTTGGCTTAATTTTTCTAGAGTGTGGGAAAACTTGTCCGTGCAAAATTCTTTGTTTCTTAAATGAAAGGGGTCCAAGTTCAAAACCCGAGGGTACCATAGACAAGATTTGTTACTGGCTAATGCAATGGCTCTGCCTCTGGCTCCCACCCACCGGCCACCACCTTACTAGTTACGTACAATATATAATATATATATATATATATATATATACTCCATACATACTTGCAAATTATTACTCTTTGTTCCGTTAGCTTTTTGTACGAAATTTTTTGGAAAATTAATACAATACTTAGATATATCAAGTTGTCAAGTTTATTATTATAAAAAAAAAAAAGTTGTCAACTTGATGTGCAAAAAAAAACAAAAGACTAGATATATATCAAGTTAATTATATTGTGGTGATGATGATTTCAAGCTAGAATAGCTAGTAAAAGGTACGTATATAAGTGGAGGATTGATGTTTCTAATCTCATTTTGCACCATATAATTGATAAATGAAGTATCTAGTCTTTCAATTATTAATCGGTCATCTTAGACAAAATATTTGACTTGATCTTTGAGATCATGATTCCACTGTTAGAGAATCATGATGATATAGGCAATTGAACAATTAAAACATAATATAGCTCGATTATTTAGACATCTTATATATGTAATATTGGAGAAGATAAACAGTAAGCTACATGCTAAAATGTAATTGCATTACTATAAAACAAGCTAATTGAAATGAGTGATTTAATGACTTATTAATCTGAATAATTAATAGCGCACTCAGAGCAATGACTATTTTTTTTCCTTACAGCAGAGAATATTTCTTCATTATTCAAACTTGGCATCATATATATCGATCAACATTCAATCCCATCACCAACGTAACGTGAATCATCAATCAATCAAAATTAATTAAGTATATTACTATTAAATTAGTGTATATATTAAGTGCCATTTAATGATAGAAAGGTTCTTTTTAGTAGTGTATATTAGTTTACATTAATATTTATATATAATATATATATGTTAGGCAATTAATTAATTTCAGGCTGGCAGCTGCATACTTCGCATGCAAACTAGCCCATCACAGCATCACTGATACGTTCTAGCATATAAACAAATACTAATGAAATCCATGAAATATTTTTTGATAAACAAACCATCAAATATTTAATTTTACTTTAAGATACGAGAGAGATACGGAAAGAGATCTATTTAGGGTTTTTTTTCCTTCTTTTGCCATCATTTAGGGAGTAGATATTGAATAAATTTCAGCCTTAAAAGAGGAAATTCAAAACCATTAATTTATTTAATTTGAAGAAAAAAAAATGAAATAAGGAGAAAGAAATATAGAGATTGATGAAATCGAAAGTAGTTTGAATCCAAAAAAACAATAGCCCGATCTTAGGGGTAGGTATACCGTATACGTGTTAAGTCTTAATGGGCCCAGACGAAATCGATCTAATAAATCAAAGCCAGTTTGAAATGTTACGGTTGGGTTTATTTATATTAAAATTTTTATTGGAATAATAATTAACACGTGAAAACATAAGTATAATATAATTAGGAAATCATAACAGTATCTCTCGATGACTTAAGTAAATCAGATTCATCAAGCTCGAAAGATTTAAGTCCAGGTGATCACTTGACCCTGATAGTTTAAGATTACAGCATGTTTATTTCGTGGCGAAGCTTCTCTGCCAGCCATGAATTTTTTTTTTTCATTTACAAGTTAACCTTATTCGAGCTGAATTGACCCATTATAAGGTAAAGTTCTCCCAACAATCAGGGGCGTACTTAGAGGGCAGCAGGCAGGGTCAGGTCCCCATTAAGTTGGTAAAATTTTCATTTAGTCCTTATAAGTTTTTATGTAAAATGAGAAAATTTTATATTTGGCCCCCCCAATTGGTGTAATTATCTTTAAAGACATGAATTGCAATGTGAAATGAGAAATTTTTTATTTAACCCCTACAATATTTTACAAAATATTAATCCTTATATTATAACAATTTCAGTACTTATTTATTAAATTTATTGCATTAACATTCTTCGATTGTAATCATTGTTATTTATTATTGTATTTGATTATATCGCCCCCCCTCCCCAAACAAGAATCTTGGGTCTATCCCTATCAATAATGGTTTTCTCCATTCATAAAATTCGAACTCGAAACCTTGTTTAAGGGGAATAAGCGACAAATCACTTGAAGCAACCACTCGTTGATAGCCATGAAAGTTATTAGTATACGAGAAAATGAAAGCTTTTTTATTCTCTTCTCCGTTGAATTTTTTATTCCTTTGTCTTGAACCATTGTTTTATTGTCAATTCTCAACTAAATAGTCCTTTTAAGAATCGAGTTTGAATTCAGTGAACGTTTCACCTTTAAAAACATGGGCCTAAAATTTTGACACGTGAAGTTATTGGCATTATGCATAATAAAAGGGGCCACGTGATTACTAAGAATGAAAACCCAAGAAGCATTGAACATAGTCTAAGACTAAAATGCACATTGCATTATACATCTATTATTTAGTTTTGGCCCGGTGCAAGAAAGTTAAAAAAAAAAAGTCTGTTTTCTAGCAACAAAAACTTTTTTTTTGGCTATTATATATGAAACCAAATACCAAAAGCCAAAAAAAACATCAAAAGGCAATAATAATAATTAAAAAAAAAACTAAAATCCAAACCATTTTCGGAACTTTTAGTAGAGAAGAAAACAAGACGGCCAAAAAATAGAGAAGAAAACAAAATATATACTACAATCATTTTTAGACACTTTCGAATTAAATTAATGTCAAAATATTTTATTGATTTACATCCACATTATCTATATATATTATATAATTTTCAATGTATTTTATTGTTTTTTAGGTCATCGATCATCAATTACAAATAAAACTTCAAGATGAAATGAACTACTAAAATTGAAACCTTTTTATTATCAATATTCATAGCTATATCAAGTTAGATATATAAGTATTTGATTTAATTTTAATTAAGAGGTAGTCGGTACAATTAATATATATATATTTATATATATATTTCAATGTACCCAAAAAAAATATATATTTCATATTTAAGCGTTTTTGTAATAAATGATAGTAGTATATGGCAAGATTGTACGCTAATTAGGTGATGAAATTGAAAGATAATAAAAAGCTTTAATAATCTAAATTCTAAAGTGACATTCTTTAACCATTTCTGTACTCTCTAGCCTACAATATTTGTTTACTAAGTACCTTTTTTTTTAGGTAAAGCTATTATTAGTAGTACCTAATTTTCTTAAGTAAAGTAGGTAACGTTAACGTGTCTCCACAAATTTCAAAGAGGTCTCCACGGCCCACAGTCCACACCATCTGATGTGAACCGCAGCCGCCGAAACGACGACTTTTAGTTTAGTTTACGTGGATAAATATATATGAGCCCACTGGGCTAGAATCAAGTTAAACCTAATAACCATTATGGACTTTTCGTCCGATGTATCAGGGCCAAGCCCAAGAGATAAACCAACCTAATTAAAACTGAACCGAACCAACATTCAGCCATTCAGGCGCTTCCATAATTGCATTATTAAAAAATACTTAATAATTAGTAGTTTGGGCCCCCATGGTGGAACTCGTAAAGCCCCCAAGTCCCCCCACAATGCATCAATGTCTCGCTTTTAATTAGCAAGGTTGGGCGCCGCCGGCCATAAGTCTATGCACATTAGGGGGGACGGCCGGACGAGGACTTGTCTTACTATTGACAAATACTTAATGAGTCTGTTTGATTTCGTCCAAAACCAATTAATGGGAAGTCGGAAAATGAATGTATCGTGAGGTTGCAGGTTTTCAAGTCATGAGAGTTTTCCAATTTCTTGTTCAAAGTCTCTATTGACCATGCATTGCACCCCAACTTAATTCTTTTTTTTTTTTTTGCTTAGTTGCTCAAATTGGTCTCTAATGTTTGCCAAAATACACATAATCTTTTATTTTGATTAATTAAGTCTCAACCGTTACAAAATCGACTCAAATCAGTCACTAAGAAATGTTGCAAAATCAACTCAAATATGTCCTTAAAGATAATTTTAGTATCTAACATTTTGGGGTTTATCAAGTTATCAATTTGTCGCAAGAGACTTATTTAAACCGATTTTGCATTGTTAGGGACTTAATTAACTATATTTGAGCATTTTCACAATAATGATCCATTTTTATCATTTACCCCTTTTGAAAGATAATTAACTTAATTCACTTCGTATTAATTATGATTTGGCCAAGTCAAAGTTTCACCATCGGTCTATAATTTGAGGACCTTCGATACTTTCTAGTTGCTACTTATAGCAATTACATTATTACGGCTTCATTAATATTGTCTGCAATTTGTTAACTACTTTTCATTTGTTTCTTTTTGCTCAATTTTAATGAAGCTATATCTTCATGTACCATAAGTTTTCAATTTAATTTATTTTCCATTCAAACTCGAATATATATATATATATATATATATATATATATATACATCATGTAATTTAAAATCGAATCCTATCAATCTAAATATCAAGAGAATCTAATACTTCTACCTTCCAAACTAACAAGTAGCAACAACTAACAACACAATAATGGAGTATTAGTCTTGCCAATATAGATTTGGTTTTTTTGACGTCAAGCTTTTTGGCCAAGAGCTACGACAAAAAAGAGACTTTAATATTTATGGTTCTTTTGTCCAAACTCAACAGTAATATATCTTCAGCTATACAATGTATGTGTATATATATATATGAAAGACTTAATTAGCAACAAAAACAAACTTCCAACGATGCTCCAACAAACAATCAATGTAAAAAAAAGAAAAAAAAAGTCTCTCTCGAATTTATTTCCTTCTTCTCTTTGTTAATATTGTTTAATGCTATCAGTCAACTCTGGAAAGTGGAAATGCTTTTTTTTTTTTTTTACAACAATCAACTAAAGTCTAAAACCCTAAAGCATTCCTTCACAAACGTTTAAATATTACTATTGTTAACCATGCAAATGCATGAAAAACCCCAAGAAAATTATTTTCATTCTAAGAAAACAAAACCTATATATATCTTTAATTACTATATCAAATTAAATCTGTAAAAAGTTTTTAATAATTTCATTTCATGCTAAGAAGTAGCAAGGACCCAATGTTGACCATCGGTATGTATCTTGAGATTATTCAGCTCTGCAAACAAATTTACTGCTCTTCTTACCCCACGGTTATCCGCCGCGGTAAAATAATCGTGACCGAAAATTACACCGCCGGGTTTCAAGATCCGATACGCCCGGTTTATGTCCCCCCAAGCTGATATAAAATCATGACCCGCATCGATCTCTATTAAATCCGCGGTTATTCCCCACTCGCAAAGCTTTTCAAGACCCGACCCTGTTGAGAATGGAACGGGTAATACCGATCCGCTAGCGTTGAAATAAACCACATTCTGCATGAACTGGGCAAGCAACTGAACGTCGCCGTTTATCATGTTGATGTCCTTGAAACGGTCTCTGAAACCTGGCCATCCGCGAAAGTCGTCGAGACAGAGTATCTGAGTTTGGAGGCCGAGTTTGCGAGTCACGTTGACCATGTGGAGAGCCGACGCCCCCAAGAACGTGCCTACCTCGACGATAACTCGGGGCTTAACTCGTTTGATCAGGTTTTCGAAAACGGCACCGTTGGAGCCCCATCCTTTGACTCTTTTCTGCTTGAGGGAGGAGCGAAGATGCCGTGGCGGGAATTTGGTGAAGGGAGAGGAGCCGTTGAAGACCCGGTCAAGAATCGTCGGAAAGACGAGGTGGGGAGGGACAGGGGAGGTGGAGCAGTGAGTCGTCACCCGGAAGTTTTCGAGCTGAGTTGGTAAGTTGGCGATTCGGGAAACTGAAGCAGCAGCAGCAGGAGTAGTAGTTTCTTGAGAAATTTGTAATAAGTGAGGAGGAGAGGGGCGGGAGTAGTAACCCAAGGCGAAAGATAGCAAGAGGAGGATAACGATCGCAGTCGTTTGAGTGAAGAGCTTGGCGATGGAAAGCTTGTTTCTTTGGATCATGGGATGAAGATGAAGAGGGCGTTGGTCTTCCTTCATGGTATTGGTAGCCTCTGTTCTCTTTTCTTTTTTGGAGAAACAGAGCAAAGTTTTTGTATTGGTTTTATCTTTGAGTGACGACTGATTATAAAAGGGCAAATTGTCAACGTCGGCTGTGTTAAATAAAGAAAGGGAATTCCACCTCCAAGAAGGCTTAAATCACCCCTGCTTTAGTTGGGTGACGTTTTAAGCAAGAAACTAATGTTAATCTAACTTTTATCTGTTCACCCAACAAAAGAAAGGGAAGGGAAGAACTTTTTGAGCACATTTTGAGATTTTAACTAAGGATAAGATAAGATGCGTCTTGCGTGATTGCTACACGAATTGGGTGTTCGAAAAAGACTAGGAAAAAAATCGTGCGGTTGAAGTTTGAAGGTTTAAGGTTCAAAGTATTGAAGAGGGAAAAACAGGGTATTCTTTTTCGTGCCCATTCATAATAAAGGGAAAAAAAGTTATACTATTTGATGAAAAGGCCTTCAGAGGTCTGGGCTTTTTTTTCTTTGGAATTTTATATCACCATGCCATAAGATTTTAAGAAAACTTTTACTATCATTAGAATCATACATTTGAACGATTATGATTTATGAAAGGTGACATTTGAATATAAAATATGACTAAATTTTCTCACGTCATTTCGTTTTCTTTTTATTGTTAAATTTTCAATTGATTTGTATAGATGGAAAATGACAATATCCATAACATGGATTTATAGTATTTTTAACTACGGGTTGATGAAATGTCTAAATCTTTATACTATTTTCTATCACATTAAAGATTGGATTTAAGGAATTAAAAAGTCATAATTGAGATCATGGCACGTTAGTTAAGGATTTGGAGTTTGAATGATCCCCTTTAGCAGCTATCTAGCTTGTAAATGCAGCATTTAGAAGCCAATTTTGTTTATAAACGTGACCCTCATTCCAAAATATTTCATAATTTATAAATAAATTGCTTACTATATCAATAATCAACATCTTAAAAGAATCAGCTTTATAATCTTCTTTTATTAATCATGTTAAAACTTTCAACATGATCCCTGAGGATCATTATCTTGTTATAAGTATCTCTTTTCTCTTCTTTTTAGATCCTTGATTAAGTCAAATTTCTTCTTAGAGTTCCCTTTACCTTCTCTCGCGTTTGTCTTCTCCCAGCTCAGATGATTCAAGGGCAAGTAAAGGTCCAAATTTCTTGCACATGCCCTTCACTTTGAAACAATAAAGGTTTATTTATTAATACTATCTTCGCGCAACCATAGCTTCCGCTGCTTTGCCTCGTCTCATGGAACCCTGTATGTAAAGGAGAAGGCAATAGCTTCCAACTTTTTAACATGACTGCAGGAAGTTTCGATCAGTCATTTAACATGCAGATGCTACCATGGTAGTTCCACTTTGAACACTATGACCTTGATTTACAGAGCATTTTACACACAAGCATTAGCAATAACAACCCAAGGAAACTTCAACTGGATCACAATTCAGATACACGCTGCACGCTTTTTATAGGTTATTACAAAATGACAGCCCCTGGAGGTAGTGACCACAAGCTTAAAGCCGCCTCCTTTAAAAACTAAACTGTCGTTGTCTAACCACCTGTTCTTCAGTTCCATTGGCATCCCAAGGACCTCAACAAAAAGTTACCTGCCTAAACTGTTAACTTAAAGAGCAACAAAGAAAACTTAATTCTAACATTGTCTACCGAAGATCACCAGAGCGATACAACTCCTATGGTAAGAGGCGCCTACTATCAACAGCCACGAGTATCCAATCAAAACAACTGATTAGGGTGCAGTCACTTTGCGTCATCTGCTCCATCACCACCCTGCCCATCAGCACCAGCCTCAGACCCCTCTTGCTTGTTTCCACCACGTACATCATTTGGGCCTGAGGATGCATGAGGGCCACCACTACTGCTGCCTCCACCAAGGCCCCCCTCAGAATGCATGGGATGCATGCCGTTATTGGGCCCTCCAGGTCTGATTCCCATTTGCCCTTGCATTGCTTGTTGATGCTGCTGGTGCAGCTGCTGCTGTGGATCCTGCATTTGATGCGGGTTATTGAATTGTAATGGCACCTTTTGGGGGAAAATGCCAGTTTGCTGTGCCATTGCAGCGGCCTGAGGATGCTGCATGAAATACCCTCCGGCTTGCATTGCAGGATGTGGTGCCATCTGCAATTGTCGGTAAACAAGTGAGCAAGGAGAACAGGAGACAGGAGACAGAAAACCATCCAATTTTAACACTCACCTGTGGAGGCATTGTTGGTGTTGTCTGAGGTTGTGCATCCGCGATCGCAGCTAAGTACATCAAATTCTTTTGCAGCTGAGCTTGATACCTGAATCATCAAAATCTTATATGTATTCTGCCCAAATGCCATCAATGTAAGCATGTACATGTGTGAATGTGCAAACCCACACACCCCTATGTGGAAGAAGAACTGAGAGTAATTGTATAATGGGATCAAATGAAATTGCAACAATTCAGTATCAAACAAGGAACATAATTCATCACTTAACAGTATCTTTTAGCAGCATCCACAACACTAGTGATCACAACCTATTCATTTATGATAAATAATATGGTGATCGTCATGACTAATGAGCTATCTATGCCTCTGTAGCTACCGAGAACTAAACTTTCCTTAAATTAACTTGCCATCTGTATATGCATTTAGAAACCCCAACCAAACAAAAGGAAAGACTCATCTCACTTTAAACACAGCTTCATTGAATTTGACATCTCTGCTAACATAAACCTTATCTGTTGAAGGATTATAAATCCTGCTATAGACTTCTCAATTTAAGTCCCTATTTCAACTTCAAAGACATAAATTATGTAGGATGAAGGAACAATCTTTGATTGAATGACAACAATCTTTAACGCTTAGAAGTTTAGACAAGCCTCTTTCAACTTAAAAATAGACATACTTTTTAACCTCAACCCTTAGTTTAAAGACACAGCATGCAGCACCAAGGTTAAATACGAGAACTCTGTAAGTTACTTACTGGGCGCATTCAGCGAGCTTTCCAAGATTCTGATTGTCCAAAATTGCCAAAATCAGCTTCTTGTTCTCATCAAGGTACTGCAGTAGGAAGGAAATAAAAAAGAACGAACAATTTAATACCATTAGTAACTTCTGGTTCATTCTTTAGCAGTGAGTGAAAGAATATAAATGTGCAGTTGAATACCATAGTACTAAAAATCGGCCGTTACGGTCGCGTAACGGCCGATACATAATGGTTTTGGACCCTACTGTGATGTTATTTCCCAAAACATTACCGCAACCGTTACGTAACGGCCGCGACAGAGGACAAAACACGGCGTCGCGGCCCACGACACCAAATTCCAGCCACGACACAACCGTGAACACCTCTTAAACTCAATTATTCCCACGACACCAAATTCCGGCCGCGACACAACCGTGACACCTCTTAAACTCGATTATTAATTTGTAACTAATGTGATTTTTTTAAAAAAAAGTTTACAGCTGCGACACTCGCGAGGCGTTATGTAACGTAGCTACATCCGCAACCACAACCGCGACAGGACCAGCGCCCGCAATTAAAAACTATGATTTGCACAATATACAGAGACAGGTAGATATCTATACAAGCTTCTCCTACGTCATGTCTCAAATATTGTGTGTAACACGAATTCTCTCAATCTTGCGTTCCAAAAGTTGAAAGTGTTAATAGGAGGTTGCTAAATAAAAAGGATAGTAGTATTCCTAGGGTATAGACTATAGAGTTAATTCAAAAAACCTTCAACTGCATTCCTTTTTAACAGATTAATTATAGCTAATAAAATTCAGGCCTAGTTCAAAACCACTGTATTGATCATCCATGAGAATGAGTATATTAATCCCATCTCTTGTGTTTAACACCTTCTAAAATCAGCCATCAGTTTACGAAGCCACCTCTTAGGCTTTAATAAAACTGATGTTTCATTTTTACAGAGCAAGATAACTAATTCTATTCCTCTAAAAGGAATATTACTCTTTCAAGGAACAGAGCAATGATCTCATCTGTCACTCTGTCTCCATCTGTGATAAAGATTTCTAGAAGATCAGACAACTTCCTACTCATTTACAAGCTTCGTAAACGACAGAAACCAAAAATAGAAACAAAAATCAGTTCTAAAGATAAGAGACCGACAATCAAATTGACACGCGCAATTAGACAGTAGAGTCTCCCCAACATCAAGCACAATCACTCGAACGTGCCAGATGTATTCCACCCTCGAGGATAGCACGAGTCTTATGTTTTCGACAACTAGATACTACATAACCGACAAAAGATCGATATAATTGATCTCATTGCATCAAACAAAAAGGAATATTAGATCACCCCTGCAGTACCAATAAGCATCATTCAATTCTTCTTTCCGTTTAATCAGTAAATCACCGTGATCATAACTTCTTAAAGCATCAACATCAACCAAACATTACCTCTTGAGTATCATTACTCTTATTCTAAATTAAAACAACACATGCAAAACCAATTCAAAGAAAAGCACAAGTCTTCCATTTCAAAAAACGTGATATCCAAAAACATCCATGAAAAAATGGGGAATTTTTTTTTCCTTTAACAAATAAATAGGGTTCGTCTATCTGATAGAGAAAAAAAAAAGTTTCACCCCAAAAAGAAGAAAAAAAATTACTATAAAATTGCGAAAAAAAAAAAAATCCAGGTCAGCATCTCCCTCTCAATAACTTCAAACTAATAGCATTAAACACAAGATATACGGATAAAAAACATAATTAATAAACAAAACAAAAGGAAAAAACATGATGAACATAAATAGACCTTCTGAATCTGTTCAGTAGTGATATTAGTAGGTGGAAAAGAAGGCATGACAGGAATCATCTGCGGTGGCTGCTGCATCTTGAATGAACCTGTTTTTTTTATTTCACTTTGCTTCACTCCAAGAAGAAACCCTAAAACCTAATGAACCTAAAAATTTCTTCCCAAAAAAAAACAACACAAGAAAAAAAAATCAAAAACCCTAAATCGAATATCCCCAGATATTAAAAAAATGAAAAGAAATAAAGAGTATGTACGATTAATATTACCTGAGTTAGAGCAGGTGAGTTTGGAGGAATTCTTTAGTCTATTTCGTTTGATTCCTGAGGTGGGTTTTTTTTTGTTTCTCAATTCTCAGATAGTGATGATGATTCTGGAGTTTAAGACAAGGGAAGTAAAACATAAATAAATTGAAGAGGGTTTTTTGTTTATATTTTTTAAAAGGAAAAAAGGGGAAATAAATAAAAAGATTTAACCGAAGAAAAAGGGGCTAGATTTGGTCTGTCCTGTTGTTAAGACAAAACTCACGCGAGAGAGATTTTTTTAGTTTGGTAGTTTATTGGGTTTTTCTTTTTTTTCTGCACGGTTTGCTGACGTCATCCTTGTTTTTGTTCGTTTGTTTGTTTGTTTCCTTTGGATGGTTAGGCTTCCCTTTGCCTTTTTGCTTTGGGTTCGCATCTCTTCTCTTCAGTCTCACCGACATGCTCGTACTTTTCTTGGAACTGTTGATTCCATTTTTAAAAAAATATATTGATAATTAATTAATTTCATATTTCATATATCAATCAATATATATATATATATATATATATATATATATAAACAAGTTGATTATGTTAGTCCTAACTCAATCCTAAAGTTTACTAGTTACAGTAATTAATTTCATATGCAATTAACATGCAAGTAGTTAATGTTATTTCATTAAATAAAAAAAAACTATGTCCAAAAAAAAAATGCACCCAAAAAAAAAACTTGTTACATATATGTACTTTGTATATTATGAAAATTATAAGTAGAAGTGAAAGAATGGATTCAATTTCGATGATTTCATTCAAGCTTATCCAAAAGGAGTTGCATGGATGCAATTTGGTGTACCACTTGGAGAGTTATGAGTTTCTAACAAGAAGTTTTGGGTTGCGGGGGGAACCGTAGTCGTATAATAATTTCCTAAAGGGGGTTGCTAAATATCGCCTTATTTTTGCTATTCATCGCCCCATTTTTTACACTTTTGCCCTTTGACCTTTGCCATTTTTTCACTTTTGCCCTTAGCCACGCGGAGCCTCCCCACTAGGACGGCTCTGCCACGGCTAGCCGCCCCACTAGGACGGCTCTGCCACGGCTAGCCGCCCCACTAGGACGGCAAGGCTTTTTTTTTTTAAATAATAATTTTAAAAAAAAAAAAAAAATAGCCGAGCCGCCCCACCGGGACGGCCTGCCCTGGCTAAGCCGCCCTCTTGGGACGGCACGGGTCATCAGTTCTAAATTTCGTCAAAAATTGTATTTTTCTGAAATCGTCATCAAAATACGGCACATTATCGTTCATTTTTCTTAAATCGTCATCAAAATACAACACGTTAACACTATTCTACGTTCGTGATAGTATCAAGATTAGAAAATGAAGCAAAGGACAAAAACGTAAAAAAGCGTAAAAAATGGGACGGTGAATAGCAAAAATGAGGCGGTGTTTAGCAATCTAGTTTCCTAAACTTGACCGCATACACTATTTTGAAAGTGCATCTTTCTTTCCTCCCTTTGCCCACTTCTCTTCACATGTTGGCCCCCGGTGTTGCAGTGCAAAGAATGTTCCAAACCTTTTTGCATGAGTATAATTTATCTACAATTCTCCTCAAAGGTTCTAACCAATGAGAAACTAAGAAAAAAATTAGTTATAAACATTAGTCGATTTTTATTCTTGATAAATTTTGAATGATTTTTTTAATATTTTTAAATTAATCTTATTTGAGTCAAGTTGGTCCTATGTGAGGTAAAACTCTCCCAACAATATTTCTTTCTATTTGCAATACTCGAATCCAAACCTTACTTAAAAAAAACAGGGTCAACCAACCACTTGTTGGTAAATTTTATATGATTATAGTAATAGTAGTAATATATAGGATTGCTACTTTTATATTCTTTAGTAACATATTGGATTTGAATTAATTTAGAGTTGAATTACATCAAACTCAAATCAAAAACTAGGAAATTAGAATTGTGTTGAACTCAAATGAAAAATTCTTCTAAGGTCCATTTTTTTTATTCATGATATTCAAATTTGAGACCTTTGTATAAGTTGTGAATACATGAAAAATACAAAATCTCACATTAAAAAAAATTATACAATACATCGTCACTGGAGTTTAACAACTATACATGCAGAGTTTAAGAGTTGACATGTGTCATTTTGGAAATAGATTTTAATTTTATATACAAAATTAATTAAGGATTTGAGTATGTTCCAATTCCTAATCCGTTTGTGAAATACTCCCTCTCGTTCAAAATAAGTGAAACATTTCAAGTTTTTGGCTTATTTCATAATAAGCGAAAACACTTACAAAACCAATACACTTTTCCATATATACCCCTAATTAATAGAGAGTTAAGGAGATAGAAGATAAATGTAATTAATGAAAATTTGGGGTATTTATGTCATTTTTAAGTTTTTTTTTTACTAAATCTAAGATCAACTGATCATTGTATTTTGATTTGTGCATCACTTATTTTGAAGTGGATGAAATATAAATTTACGCTGATAATGTATTGTGTAATCACCTTTTTTTTTGGATTCGACTTGAGTCGTGCACCTTAGTTCGGTGGGTGAGTCTACGAATAGAGGCAGCTGCGTACACAATGTCTCGAATCTAAGATCTGTTTAAGGCGGAACAAACCGCTTACCACTTGATCCTACTCCACATTCGTGTATAATCACCTTTCATAAATGTTCATTAGAATACCAACTTACAATGGGCTTGATCCATTTAACTAAGTATATTGGACCTGGGGGCCTTGGGCCTTCTTTTATAATAACTTACTTTTTTAGGAGACCTTCTAATTTCTTTTGCCCCTCTTTTTATTTTTCTAACACCTTAATTAGTCCAACATGTCTTTATATATGATTATGATTGATACTACTTGCTTAATTGTAATGACTTACTATTTGGTAAGTGTGGTAATTACCAAACAAAAAGGTCATTTGATATTTAATATAGTGGTAATAAGTACTACCATATGATTACTATTTAATTGATTGTTAGATTTTTTTTAATACTAATCACTTAATTTATTTATGCCAAAAAGAATCCCCCTTAATTTATGTTCATTCACTTAGTTCCTTCACTAATAGTAATAGTCTAAAATACTAACAATAAAAAATCAAAAAATAAAAATAAAAATAAAGGTGAGTGCTACTCAGACCGAGTTATGAGTTGTCTATCCGAGTTCTAGGTAACGACCGACCTTGCCACGCCCAAATCCCGCTTCCCAATCAATCCCTTTCCCGCGACTGAAGTTACCGATCCACGCCTCCATTTCACCGATTCCTAGAAAACAAAAACCAGAATCCACTATCCCTAAACACCAACGCGACCCTGAACCCTGGCTCCCGACATCTGGAAACGTCTTTTCCCGGCGCGAACCCGAAGACATCTGCCGATAGTCCCGCAAATTGGGATAACCCGCCGGTTCTGTCCCGGGATGGAAATTAACGTATTCAGGCTTTGCTCCGGCCTCAGAGTCCTCGGCTACTTCATGATCCTCCTCGTAGCCGCAATTATCGGCGTCACCTACTACGCCGTCGTAGTAGTCACCTGGGGCCCAAAGTTACTCGGCGGCGGATTCCACTCCTTTCTAGCCTTCGCCATCATCATTAAATTCCATGTTTTGGTAATCGTCAGGCAGTTTGTTACTTGCTTACTTACGTAGTTAGTTTTACTGTTTGCTTAGCCACTTTGATTTTTCTTCTCTTGCAGCTCATACTTTTATTATGGAGTTATTTTAGGGTAGTGTTTAAGGACCCTGGCTCTGTACCTGAAAATTGGAGACCGGATCCTACAGAGGAGAATTTGGAGGTTGGTACTTCTTTGGCAGCGGCAGATGATGGATTTCAGAGAAGACCCCGTGCTGGTTACTGCATCCATTGCCAGAATGGGAAGCCGCCGCGGTGCCATCATTGTTCTGTTTGTAAGTCAAAATGTTAAATTGCTTGCTTTTGGATTTATTTATCATTTTTCGTTAAAGAAACATCAATTTGTGCCGAAAGGAATGGGATTGATTTCAAAATATTTTCCAGTATGGTGTTTAGAATGAAGATAAAAGCTAATGCTAATTGTTGATGAAATGAATTGTAGAAATCAGGTAGTCGCTAAGTAGGAACTAAGAAATATGAACCAAATCAGTTTGGGCTGTGGACTGTGGTTGGATTTTATTAGCATTGGAAAATTATTGCTCATCTTTTTGCAATCTTTCTCTGTGAATTGTGAAGTCTCAAGTCTTTGATTTACATCTTTGTAACCATTTGCTGGTTTGGAACAAAGCTACTATTTTCAGTTTACTAAATTGGAAGTTTGAGAACGAGTCAAGTTGATAGTATGCAAAATAACTTCTCTTTGTTACATTATGTTTCTGTAGGTCAAAGATGTGTTCTCAAGATGGACCACCATTGTGTCTGGGTGGTGAATTGTGTTGGAGCTCGCAACTACAAATTTTTTCTTCTTTTCTTGGTAACATGCCATTCCTTTTACTTTGTGAATAACTATGAAATATGACAATCAGAAGTATGCGCATTTTTCTTTTTTCTGTTTTTTGTTTTCCATTAGTATAGGAGATTTACAGTAGTCATTTTTAAATGATTCCAGGCTTGGCACAGCATTTTTCAGGGTAGAATTGCCTTAATTGCATTAATCATGTCGATTGTGACTTGGAAAGATCTGTAAAGGTCCACTGATATTACTTATCAATTTTATGTCCAAAAAATATGCTCTATAGCTTATTTATGTTGCATGATCTGCAAGTATGACTGCAATGGAATAAAATTTTGTCATTTCACTCCTAATAAGCACAAGGAATGACTATATTTGAAGTTTGGGTCATATTTTTCAATCTTTTTTTAGTTGTCAAACAAAGAAGCCAAACCAGCCCCTGATTTTTGCATTTTTTAAAAGTCCAAAAGTTGTGCCTTTGGGATACATGTAAAGAAAGTTAACCAGAATTTGTTATAGTTAAGCTATACTTAGATCACAAGTGAATCCGTATGTATTGTAGGTAGTTAGTGCTACAAAGTACAAATATATAAAAACATATTGATTTTTTTTTTCTCATGGCTTATATTTTTTATATTTTTTAGCTTTTGCTTCTTGTTTGCCCTTCGTTCTTGGGCATAACTAAGCACCTTTACATTAAGTTATTCCAACCTTTCAGAATAAGCATGTGAGGTGTACATCAGTCGGTTAGTGTCCTTGAATATTTTACTGCCCCATTCCTTTCTTTTATGTTCTTATATAAGAAAAATGCCTCTACTGCCTCAAAGACAGAAGTGGCTGGACTGAATATAGGCTTCATATCTTTAAGTTATGCACAGATCAGTAAATGATGCTTGTCCACCCATTCCCCCTTCTTTTGAACTAAATAAAGTGGGGGTGGAGTGACCCATTTCACTTGATCTTCCTATATTTCCTGACATTTATTTCTACCCGAAAAGCTATATACATTTTTGGAGACAACAATGGACACCATAGTGTTGCTGCCAAGTTTTATCAATTTCTTTTCTGAAGCCAAGAGTCACTCATCCACTCCCGCCAATTTAGCAATAATCTTTTTGGCATTTGGTAAGTTGTCAACTCATGTTTATATATCATTTTTCAGCTCAACATATTTGTTCTTCATGCTCATTGTTTTTATGTTTCTTACAGATTCATTACCTTGATGCAGTTCTCAATTTGGCTTTTGCTCTGAGTCTTCTTTGTTTCCTAGTCATGCATGCATCTCTTCTATCAAGCAACACGACATCAGTAGAGGTATAAAATACAACTACCCTTTACAGCCATTATTAATTATGTTAATGTGTTTTCTTCCTATTGTTGAGAAATTACATGAAGCTCATGCTTTTATTTTAAGTAATTATTGCTGAGTCATGGTATTATCATTAGTATTATCTTTTTGATGGTTAATAATTTGTCATATATGGCCTTTTTTGTAACAATTTCTTCAGGTTCATGAGAAGAAAGGAACAGTTAGGTGGAAATATGACTTGGGCAGGAGAAGGAATTTTGAGCAGGTGCTGCTTTCTTTGCATACTCTCTCTTAGCTTCTTCGTTTATTTATCTATGAACATGATACAGGGAAATGGGACTATCAATATAACATTTGAGATGCATCTAGGGCTCATATTCATAATCTGGTATCAAAAGCATAAGTTCATAACATAAGAAGGCAGATTTGAGGGAGTCTCTTGCTGCATATATGTTGATCAAAGCAAGTCTTTATTCCCTCTAGGGAGACAATATATTCCATCAATCTCACTATTCATCTTCCTTGCTTAAGGTATTTGGCACGAAGAAAACCCTATGGTTCTTGCCACTCTTCTCAGAAGAGGACTTGAACAACATACCAGCACTTCGTGGCATAGATTTTCCAACACGTTCAGATGTTGAGGCTTGAATGTCGAAATGTTGAGGCTTGAATGTCGAAGAGAGCCTGTATAAGATATTGCTTTATATATATAGTGTTTAAATGTTCAATTGTTTTCAATTTGATATTTTCTTGATACTAGCAAGTGAATGTAATTAAAAGGCTTAGGGTCAGTCTGTCAGAGACGAGTTTCTTCTGTTACTGCATCCTGTCTGCAATATTGTAAGCCGACCAGAAGTGTACATCTAACAGAACCAGTTTCCTAGTGATGTTAAGCTCTTTGAAATGGGATGTTGTGGGCATGGTTATAACATGAATGGAGCCAATTGCCTAGTTTCCTTATGGTATTGATTTTTTTTTTTCAGTGTTAAAAATCAGTGCCAACGTCAATTGATGCACGTTTGAAGGCTTAAGCTGTTTGTTATTGGTAGAGAGAAGTTAGGAATATATTTTCTAATTTCTAAAACTTATTTTTTATATATTATATGATACTATATGGCATGCCATGCCGACATTCGGCATTCGATTGGACAGATTCGGGCCCAATATCGGCTGTTCCCGGAAGCACTCGGCCGTTGGTTTTCTTTATAAAAAATAAATAACCATTGCTGGCGTGAACCTCGTGACTTGAGGCTTGGGTTTTCTTCTTTGGAAGCTTTGACATTTTATTTTATTCAACTTCGCTTCGCCTTCATAATCAAAAATTTATAAACAAGAGGTTTTGCCCTCCATTCTCCAGAATATAAGGAGAAAGCTTTATCTCCATTTCGTTTCCAAATTCGTTTTAGTTTGCCGAATTATGAGAGATAATTAGATTTGATAATTTCTTATTTACATTTGGAGTTTTTTTCGTCACCTTTTTTTTTTTTTGCCTAATTATATTATTCAAAATTATTGAAGTGTTAGGTTTGGGACACAAAGCACAACCAGCTGTACTTCAAAGGATTTGTTCTTCAAAACCGTTGGGTAAAGGTTTCTTCTCTCTTAATGCCAAAAAAAAAAAAAGGTTTCTTCTCAATAATTTTAAGATATGAAGAATAATGATGAAATGAAAGATGATACTTAAAAAATGACCCCTCTTGTAAACTCTTTCTGTGCCCTTTCCATATGGTTTGCACACAGACATTACACATTTTTCATCATTATTTTTTGCACGTCGTGTAAATTGGTTGGTTTCGATTTTCGAAAAGCCTGGCCAGATTGATCTAAGTGAAGTAATTAAGAAACTGATAGACAACTAAGCAGGTAATTAAAGCATAAAATATCTCAAGGAATAGGATTAGAACAAACACAAAGTGGCCATTGAATTGAAGTTTACACTTTACAGAACTGGGGAAGGCAATATTCTTGCCTATTTAAACTTTAGTTTTTATGTTTTTTTTATTTTTCTTGGACTTAAGTTACTTCACCAAATATATCCTTTTGAATCTCATTGATTTCTCCTACATCATTCATTAATTAAATTTTAAACATACAAAAACCAACCAACTTGATCCCGTGCATTACCTCATGCTTTTAGATTTTTCTATCTTCATCTTATTATTATAAAAAAAAAATTTAGCTGTATTTAGCCTGGAATATTATCATGTTTCAGCCAATCCACACACTAAAAAAAAGAAACCCTACTTAAAGAAATGAACTACCCTTCACCCAAAAAAAAAAAAAAAAAGAGAAATGAACTACCAACTAATTAATCAATCTAAAGTTTAAATTATGCAATCTTCTAAATTACCAAGCCAACTGCCACTTAATGTAGCAAAAATTTTGTTTATAAATTAATCTGCAGACTGTACAAGATCAGGCAAAAGGTTGATGTAATTATAGCCGGCATTAATTCTTGTGATTTTTATATCCAAAAAAAAAAAACAAAAATGAAAAGATTTCATATATATATAGAAAGTAATAACAGTGAAAAAGAAGAATTAAATCAAATAACTTGTTTGATCATCATCTTTTCTGCGTCATGATGATGATGAGCAAATGATGAACAGTCTGGGCCTGCAGGTCTCGGATCCTCTGTAAAGCAGCAGATATCAGAAACGAAAATGGCGAACCAAATCATAACTGGGGTTCCAAGCAGAATAAGGCCGACAGGAACCATCCATAGCTGGCTATAATCTGAATGATGTTCATGTTCCCACCACGCCAACAACAGCCCTCCCGACAAACTCACCATAAACGACCATAAACATCCTCTGTATCTCTTCTTTGCTTCCTTCGTCGTCTTTGTCTCTTCTGTATCGAAACCCATATATATATATATAGCTGCAGCAAAAACAAAACTCTTTTCGATCCAGAAAAGGAGATCAAATTAAACCTTAGGAATTAATAGTAATTGATGAAGAAAGAAGTAGTAGAGGGCTGAAATATATATATTTAAGAAATACAGAACAGAACGAAGAGAGAGCTTGAGAAATAAAAGTGAAAGCTTAGGAAGGCAAGATGTCCATGACTTGGGGCCTGAATTTAGGCGATTATTATAGTAATAATCCAAGTGATGCCGAATTGATAATGAGGTTTCAATCAGGTGTGCCTTTATATCAAAGTCGTTCTTTGTTAGTATTAGTAATATAAGGGGAAAGAAAATGATAAAAGGAGAAAATGATTGCGTTTCAGCTTTTATCACTATACTAATACTAATAAGATTAATATTGCATGGTTGTATCCGGGGGCGGATGCATTGCCTTGCCTTCCAAAATTTTAATAATATATGTTCCTTGTTCATTTGACAGGTGCGTTGTTCTTGTTCGCTTCCAAGGAAATTAAAATATTCGCAATTCAGCAGTTTCCAAGGCAATTAACACCTATGAATATATACATATAAACAAGAAAACTCCAAAGCACAGCTACTTGTGGATATATATTGGAAAGAAAACTGATAAAATTTTGTAAAGTTAAGATTCTTGTATTTCCACGTAGGCATTGAAAATGAAGTTTCCTTACAGGCTTGACTCGGGCGATCGAAACTTGGGACTTGTAAGATGTCAGATATGTTGTTTTATTTTACTTAACATGACAGCTTCATTGGTTTCATCGTGGGGACATATCCAATCCAAATTTACTACTACTAGTAGTATTTTAGTTTTCAGACACAAAATGGGGTATATTCTGCATTCACTTTCTGATAGTTACTATAAAACAAGTCATATTGGGGAATTAGGGAATTGTATTATAGCAAAAGATCCCTTGAGTGGCTAAGATTCTTCCCAGGGACACAGGGACTTTGATCTGCTTGCCTCATATCTGTACTTTGTTTTTCTGCTAAACTGAAAGCTATTGAGTTGAAATGCTGAAATGGGGTTTGCAATTTCTCAGCCACATAAAATCAAATTGCTTTTGTTAGAAATGTTTGTTATATATCCACTATGTCTTCAGCATTTTGACCCAAAACGCTTAGATAAGAGGTAGGAAAGAGAGCAACCCGGTCCTGTTGTTACGAGGCCCGATATATACCTGTCGGACACCAATCTGAATCTATGTGTTCTTGGATCTTTCAGGTATATATGTTACTTTTTTACGATGTAGATTGCGACACTAACATGTGAACTCCAACATAAGATGATAACTTTATCACAAAATGAGAGAAAGCGTGAGAAAACAAGATGGGGCTTGAAAAACTTGAGCAATTAGCCAATTAACAAATGAAGGAAGGGGAAAAGGCAACTTTCAAGCCGAAAATTTCATAGTTCTAGCCTTATGTAACGAAAATTCTGTGATTGAGATTGGGCTGAACCTTTTTGGTAAGCCGGCTTTGGATCACATGCTATATCATCATCATTCACCTAATTAAAAGGCTCAAAATTTGTGAATGGGATATGGGCTGAACCATGACCCGTGTGTTTTGGATACTGGATCATCCAAGTGCAATTGAAATAAAATCCCAGATAGTCCAGAAAAAGGTATATCTTAGGCCTATTTTATTTACAAATGGATTCATCTATCTCGTTTCGAGCGGCCTATTATTAGAATATAAACTGAAATTTGATCAAGTCCAATATCTTTTAAAGTCTAAGCAATGTGTGTGTTGTACACACACTTATTCTACTTTTCTTCATTTCATTTTTTGAATCAAATCAAAATAAAGAATAGACATATGATTTCATTAATTAGGAATACGTTGCCCCATTTGAGAACATGATTTGGTTTGTTGAAAAGAACGTATAATGCCGTATTGGTGCTAATTAAAATGGTTTCGTCCAATCTTTGTTGTAAGTTGATAGTATATTGGAACTTAATTAGTTTTGGAAGGTTTAGAATAAGTACTTAAGTACTTATCATCCAATATTAATCTCTCTCTACCTACAAATTATGGCCAAAACGAGCTGAGCTAATTAATTTAGAAAGGTACGTATAATAGTATTATTTATCGCTAATAAAGTAGGGAGACAAGCAATACAATTTATCATTTAATCACATGACATGATCATGAAAATGACAAAAAAGAAGAGAGAAAGGGAAAAGAACCCCACATCAAAATCCCTAGGCTAGAGTTTAACCAGAGAATAATATATATGCTGAATAATAATAGTAATAATAACAATGAGGGAAATTAAGAAAATTGAAATCTCCTCCACTCGATTTGTTTGTGGACAAAGAGTTGCAATGCTTCACGTCAATAATTCAGTGAAAGTTACAAGATAAGGTTCATATATCACATGCAAAGAGGAGATATATAATATAACACGAAAGAAACCCTAAGAAACTACCTAGAAATTGCTCCTTCCCTATCTCAACCTTATTAATTTTTTTTTTTAAAAAAAACTTTTTATTTTTTCATCCCTAAACTTTGGCTTCATCACCGAACAATAATACGAAAAGTATATATATTATATAGTTTTAAAAATCTTGTGGTTTTGGTCTTTTGGACGTTCTCAATTATTGATCCATTTATTTCATCTTATCAAAAAATTATATCATTGATATTTGCTTCTGCTTCTGGCCCCATAAGGCTTATCCGTATTCCTTGTTCCATTCCATTACTACATTATTACCCTTACCCTTTCAATATTAAAAATATTTTTTCTTTACATTTTTCATTATCGATTTATCCAAGTAATATGTTATTGAATTCACTGCTATATATATGTACTTTGCAATATTACTTGGTTAGAATTTTGATATTAATTGGATGCACCCCAAAAAAAAAAAAATATATATATATATATATTTCCGTACGTTCAACTATAAACTTGGAATTTTGTAAATGAATAAAACGAAATTAGAATTTCTATATTATATATGTATAATATATAAAAGATCTTCAGCTGGGAACAAAATATAGTTCCAAAATTCCGAATGGGATTTGAATTTGTTTTATCCTTATCCCAGCAAACAAGGTATAAAATGAGACAGATTGGTAAAATTTGCACTGCTAAGGCCTAGTATAAATCTCGAAACAAAGGGGCAGCCGCGGAAGGAACACGGAATTTTTCCGCATATTTGTTAAGTGGTCCCACATCATCGCCTTGGGCCCCACACAGAGATAATGGTAAAAATTAATAAAATTGGTAAAATACTAGTATATACTTGCAATACAATACAAAACCAAATTCCATTTCCATTTAAATCCCCTCCCTTAGTCCCCCTCCTCATGCTTCTCACTTCCTTTCCTTGTCTTCCTCTCCTTCCTCGTATTTTCCTTCTCAATTCACTGCAAAACACAACTTGATACGTTTAAAGCCAAAAACAATTATAATTAGTCCGATACGAGGAAAATCTTTTCTTCTGGTAATCTGATCAAACAGTAACTGTGTTTGTCGACCAACGGCGGGAAGAATGAGCACGAAGAAGAGGACGGCGACGAAGACGACGCAAGGTCCGACGAGGACACGTGTAGGGAAGTACGAGCTGGGAAGAACTTTGGGTGAGGGTAGTTTTGCCAAGGTTAAGTTCGCTAAGAATTTGGAGACCGGCGAGTGCGTGGCTATCAAAATCCTCGACCGTGACCATGTTCTCCGGCATCATATGGTCGAACAGGTAAAGACCAAACCATGCACTTAAATTAGAACATTTGCACAAGAGATAGCGGCTTTCACTCGTCACCCTTTACGTCTACTCTTTAACTTTTTATTAATCCCACTGCAACAAATGGGACAAGACAACCTAGGTCCCAATGTGGGTCCGTTCATGGTCAAACATTGTTTTATTTTAGTACTAATGTACATTAATCAAAATCTGGGTTATTTCCTTTTAATTTGTTGGAACAGTACTTTAATAAGCTACTCAATCATTAACATTTTCTGGGTTTTTTTCTTAATGGTAGATTAAAAGAGAAATATCAACAATGAAGCTTATCAAGCATCCCAATGTCATTAAAATATTCGAGGTAATTAATCAACTATATATCCTTTGAATTATAAACAATATGGCATATATATGGTTTATATTCAGTTTAGCATGATATATAATTTTACTGAATTTCTTTGCTTCAAAATGCGCAGGTTATGGCAAGCAAAACAAAGATCTATATTGTGCTCGAGTTTGTGGATGGAGGCGAGCTTTTTGACAAAATTGTAAGCTATTGTCTTTCATTTCAAAGACATTTTATACTTAAAAATGCTTTTGATACTTGTTTAAAATGATTTATGGTACTATTCTTCAATACTTTGTAGGCCAAAGGTGGGAGACTAAAAGAGGATGAAGCTAGAAGCTATTTCCATCAGCTTATTAATGCCGTTGATTACTGCCATAGTAGAGGAGTTTACCATAGAGATTTGAAGGTTCAAACTATATATTAATCCATTTGATGAATGTATGTGTTTTGAAAGTTTCTGAATTTCGAGCAATATCTTCAACTTAATTGGATTCTATTTTGCAGCCTGAAAATCTTCTTTTGGACTGTTATGGTGTTCTTAAAATTTCAGATTTTGGATTGAGTGCTTTCTCACAGCAAGTTCGGGTAAGCATTGACTCTTTAATTAATACGTTATAATCTTGCCTAGTATAGGATGGTTTATAAAATTGAAATCTGAGCCTAAACTCAATGGTGTTTCATACTGAAAGTTATAAAGCACATTCATGGCTAGTAGTGTTAAGCTTTCATTTTTGTAACATTGATGAATTTTAACATGCTTCCTCTTCCTCTTGCAGGAGGATGGTTTGCTTCATACGGCCTGCGGGACTCCAAATTATGTTGCTCCAGAGGTATTAACTCATTAATTTAACTTTTCTGAGATACTGAGCTGTAATGCTGGAAGTTTTCTTCATTGATAATTGGAATCTGACATTTTACTTATCAGGTGCTCAAAGATAAAGGTTATGATGGAACATCAGCTGATATTTGGTCTTGTGGAGTTATTCTCTTTGTACTTATGGCTGGATATTTGCCTTTTGATGAGCCTAATCTTATCGCCTTGTATAAAAAGGTAAGTACCCCGGATTTGGATTCATTTTGATCAGCTGGTGATGAAGATTTTACTAAATGTTGATGTAATCTTTAGATTTGGAGGGCTGAGTTCACCTGTCCATCATGGTTTTCACCTGGTGCAAGGAAATTGATTCATCGTATACTTGATCCCAACCCTCTTACTGTAAGTTCCAATTAAATTTCTCAGAATAGTTTTACTTTTCTAAATTTTGATAAGCATATGTATTGAACTATTAACTTACTCCTTTTCATCTCTTCTTTTTCTCTGCCACAGCGTATAACTATTGCTGAAATTTTACGAGATGAATGGTTCAAGAAAGGTTACAAGCCACCACAATTTGAGCAGGAAGAGGATGTAAATCTTGATGACATTGATGCTGTTTTTAATGACTCCAAGGTAAGAAATTGGATTTTGTTTCCACTTTACAATGTGGGGCTGATCATAGACTGTTTGACTCTGTTGCTTTGGAGAAAGAATTTCATGTGAAGTTATTCACTGTTTGATTATATATTATAGGAACACCTAGTTACAGAAAGGAAAGAGAAGCCTGTCTCCATGAATGCTTTTGAGCTTATTTCTAGATCACAAAGCTTCAGTCTTGACAATTTGTTTGAGAAGCAGACAGTAAGTAGTTAATCATCTTTATTAACGTGTACCAAAAGATTGAGTTTTGATTGAAAAATTTGAACAAACTAATGTGTTGGTTTGGTTTTGCATTGAAACAATAGGCTGTTGTGAAGCGAGAAACCAGTTTTGCTTCCCAATGTCCTCCTAATGAAATTATCTCCAAAATTGAGGAAGCTGCAAAGCCCCTAGGCTTTATTGTACACAAGCGCAACTACAAGGTTTGGTTTACTACAAAACCAGTCTTCCATAAATGCTTCTTCTTATGTTTACAGATTCTTGTTCATATCTCATCATGTGTTTGTTATATTCATATCCATTTTGTCACAGATGAAGTTGAAAGGTGACAAAAGTGGGAGAAAGGGGCAGCTTTCTGTAGCTACTGAGGTACTAAATTATCTACTCATAAGTCAAAAGCCAATTTAAGTTCTTCAGAATATGTTGAAAGTGACAATCTCATTTCTATTTACATGATGATTAGGTGTTTGAGGTGGCTCCCTCCTTGCATATGGTGGAACTCCGGAAAACTGGCGGTGATACCTTGGAGTTTCACAAGGTATCTATATACATATATATCTGCATTTCAGTTTAGCTATATATGTTTCCCATTGTTTTGGTTATAAGGAGCAGCTTTAACTAGGATCTTATTATTGTTTAAGCCAAATACCCAATTGAATTTGTCCAATAAAGATTCTATATGTGTTTATGCATTATTGATTCTTCGTTTCATATGACAGTTCTACAAAAACTTTTCTTGTGGATTGAAAGATATAGTCTGGAATTCTGAAGAAATTGCTTAAGGCCAAAGGTGATTAATCTCTTATCCTTCTCCCCAACTTCATTTTACTGTTGTAATGGACAAAAGTTTTTTTGACTTGGGTAAAATTTGTGCAGGATATGACAAAGACCAAATCTTGTTGGCCAGCTCATCTTCATTCAAGGCACTGCACACATTTTATAGATCAGTTTGTCATTTTATGGACTTAAATGCCTCAAAACATGGGGCATGGTTCATTGCCCTGTTTCTTTTTATATATAAAGGGGAGATTCTACTACCCATTGAAATTTGTGAATACAATTGTTCATTAGATGAATACCTATTTTTCTTCTGGTATTCCTTGTTCCTTCCATTACTACATTACCCAATTTCAATATTAAAAACTTAATATATTTTTTACATTTTTCATCATCAATTTATATTATCCAAGTAATATGTTATTGAAAATCACTGCTATGTACCAAAAATAATTACTAGAATTCATTGCTAATATTAGTGCTTTGTTAGAGTTTGATATTAATTGGATGCACCCAAATACGTTCAACTATAAACTTGGAATTTTCTGAACGAATATAACGAAATTAGAATTTCTATATATATATGCATCTAAAAATCGTATCGAAGCAAAATATAGTTCCAAAATTCCGAATGGGTTTTGAATCGTTTTAAATCTTCTTCCTTTTTCCTTCCCTTCTCAATTCTGCTTCTGCCTCTTCCACACTTTAAAAGTCAATTTACTGCAAAACAAAAATGTATTTAAAGCCAAAAACAACAGTCAGAAACGAGGAAAATTTTCCGGTAATCTGATCAAACGTTAACGGAGTTTGTCGACGAGCGGCGGGAAGAATGAGCACGAAGAAGCGGACGACGACGGCGCAGGGTCCGACGAGGACACGTGTAGGGAAGTACGAGCTGGGAAAAACTCTGGGTGAGGGTAGTTTTGCAAAGGTTAAGTTCGCAAAGAATGTGGAGACCGGCGAGTGCGTGGCTATCAAAATCCTCGACCGTGACCACGTTCTCCGTCATCATATGGTCGAACAGGTAATAAAACCAAACCATAAATAAAACAATGAAATTTTGCACAACAGATAATTAAACATGGCGTCAGCCTTTTACGTGTACCTTTTTTTAAACTTCTTATTCCAATGTGGGTCCATTCATGGTCAAACATTGTTCTAGTACTAAATGTACATTAATCAAAATCTGGGTTATCATCAAAATTCTTCTTTGCATTTAATTTGTTGGAACAGTTTAATAAGCTACTCACGCATTAACATTTTCTGGGTTTTTTCTTAATGGTAGATTAAAAGAGAAATATCAACAATGAAGCTTATCAAGCATCCCAATGTCATTAAAATATTCGAGGTAAATGAACTATATATCCTTTGAATTATAAGCAATATGGCATATATATGGTTTATATATTATTCAGTTTAGCATGATATATAATTTTACTGAAATTTCTTTGCTTCAAAATGCGTAGGTTATGGCAAGCAAAACAAAGATTTATATTGTGCTCGAGTATGGTGATGGAGGCGAGCTTTTTGACAAAATTGTAAGCATTTGTCTTTCATTTCTAAGATATTTATAGTTAAAAGTTTGCTTTAGCTCCTTGTTCAAAATGATTCATTGGTAGTACTGATTCTTTTACATTTTGTAGGCCAAACGTGGGAGACTCAAAGAGGAGGAAGCCAGAAGCTATTTACATCAGCTTATTAATGCTGTTGATTACTGCCACAGTAGAGGAGTTTACCACAGAGATTTGAAGGTTCAAACTATTCCTTTGAGTAACTATAAAGAACTTGATGAATGTGTTTGAAAGTTTCTGACAATTTCTTCAACTTGGGTTCTATACCTTGCAGCCTGAAAACCTTCTTTTGGACCGCTATGGTGTTCTTAAAATTTCAGATTTTGGATTGAGCACTTTCTCACAGCAAGTTCGGGTAAGCATTGACTGTTTAGTCTTGACTAGTGGGATACAGTTTTATAAAATTGAAATTTGAAACTAAACTTAATAGTGTTTGATACTGAAAGATATAATGTGTGATAAAATAGAAGGCACATTCAAGTCTAGTTGTGTTAATCTTTCATTTTGGTAACATAGATGGAATTTTAACATGCTTGGTGCTTCCTCTTCCTCTCGTAGGAGGATGGTTTGCTTCATACGGCCTGCGGGACTCCAAATTATGTTGCTCCAGAGGTATTAACTCATTAAGTACTTTTCTGAGATATATACTGAGCTGTAATGCTGGAAGTTCTCTTCACTGATATTTGGAATCTGACATTTTACTTATCAGGTGCTCAAAGATAAAGGTTATGATGGAATATCATCTGATATTTGGTCTTGTGGAGTTATTCTCTTTGTACTTATGGCTGGATATTTGCCTTTTGATGAGCCTAGTCTTATCGCCTTGTATAAAAAGGTAAGTACCCCGGATTTGGATTCATTTTGATCAGCTGGTGATGGAGATTTTACTAAATGTTGATGTAATCTTTAGATTTGGAGGGCTGAGTTCACCTGTCCATCATGGCTTTCACCTGGTGCAAGGAAATTGATTCATCGTATACTTGATCCCAACCCTCTTACTGTAAGTTCCAATTAAATTTCTCAGAATAGTTTTACTTTTCTAAATTTAATAAGCATATGTATTGAACTATTAACTTACTCCTTTTTATCTCTTTTTTTTCTCTGCCACAGCGTATAACTATTACTGAAATTTTACAAGATGAATGGTTCGAGAAAGAGTACAAGCCACCACAATTTGAGCAGGAAGAGGGTGTAAATCTTGATGACATAGATGCAGTTTTTAATGACTCCAAGGTAAGAAATTGGATTTTGTTTCCACTTTACAATCTGGGGCTGATAGAGTCATAGACTGTTTGACTCTGTTGCTTTGCAGCAAGAATTTCATGTGAAGTTATTGACTGTTTGATTATATTATAGGAGCACCTAGTTACAGAAAGGAAAGAGAAGCCTGTTTCCATGAATGCTTTTGAGCTTATTTCCAGATCACAAACCTTCAGTCTGGACAATTTGTTTGAGAAGCAGACAGTAAGTAATTAATCAACATCCCTTAGCTTTAATTTTCACTGTTCCAAAATTAGATTGAGTTTTGATTGAAGAATTTGAACAAATGTGTTGGTTTGGTTTTGCATTGAAACAATAGGCGCCTGCTGTGAGGCGAGAAACCAGTTTTGCTTCCCAATGTCCACCTAACGAAATTATATCCAAAATTGAGGAAGCTGCAAAGCCCCTTGGATTTAATGTACACAAGCACAACTACAAGGTTTGGTTCATCTAATTCAGTGATATAATAATATGGGTTCTTAAGTTTACAAGATTCTGTTTCATTTTCATATCCATTTTGTCACAGATGAAGTTGAAAGGTGACAAAAGTGGTAGAAAGGGCCAGCTTTCTGTAGCTACCGAGGTACTCAATTATCTGCCATTTTAAGTTGTTCCGAATATGGTGAAAGTGAAATGGAAACTGATTTCTCTTCTATATATATGATGATTAATCAGGTGTTTGAGGTGGCTCCCTCATTGCATATGGTGGAACTCCGGAAAGCAGGCGGTGACACCTTGGAGTTTCACAAGGTATATTTCAAGTTTCAGTTTAGCTGACAAAATTGTATTTAAACCTTTATGTTTCCCACTGTTTTGGTTGAGAAGCAGCTTTAACTAGGATCTTACTGTTTACTTAAAGCCAAAATATCCATTTGAATTTGTCCAATAAAGATTCTATATGTTTATGCATTGATTCTTCGTTTTCATATAACAGTTCTACAAAAACTTTTCTTGTGGATTGAAAGATATGGTCTGGAATTCTGAAGAAATTGCTGAAGGCCAAAGGTGATTAATCTCTTATCCTCCTCCCCAACTTCATTTTACTGTTGTATTGGACAAAGTTTGTTGACTTTGGTAATTTGTGCAGGATATGAGAAAGACCAAATCTTGTTGGCCAGCTCATCCTCATCCTAGCGCTGCTCATATTTTATAGAGTTTGTCGATTTATGCTGTTGGTTTGCGGCCATTGGAAAAGACATAAGGATTGAAGTGCCTCGAAACATGAGGCATGGTTCATTGCCTTAAATCTTTTATATATAAAGGGGCAGATTCAACTACCCATTGAAATTTGTGAATAGAAATGTTCATTAGATGAAGAAATGCTCTATTTTTCATGCTGCGTTTCCAGAAAATATTCCTTTTAGTATATTAATGATCCCATAATAAAGACAGTATCTCAGCTTTAATTAACAATATTTTTGAAAGATAAAAAAGGAAAAAAGGCTAATATATCCTATAAAGGCCTAACTTGGTGCGGGTTTTATCAATTTAGGCCTAATCATTTTAATTGTGACAATTTGGACCTAAACCATGGGCAAGCAAATTCCTTTAAGCCTAATCCTTCTAATTGTGAAATTCCAAAATATTTCTTTAATTAAATAAACAGAGGATAGTTAAACCCCCTCGTTAAGTTTGTACAAAATTACAAATGGCCAATGAGTTCCAACCATGATGTGATGGACTGTGTAGTGTATACATCGTCGCACCGATTTAGAGGGCACTCGTACATTTATCGATTTAAATCCATAAGAGCAATTTGGGTATTGTAGTTGGTGGGTAAAGGAAATTCAAAGGCCTTGTAGTTAGTGGGTATGTTGACACGTAATTTTAACGCATAAAATGCTTAGCGTGTAGTTCAAATGTCATATTCCATCCCATTTAGGTCTATTTGGGTATTGTAATTGGTGGGTAAAGGAAATTCAAAGGGATTGTAGTTAGTGGGTATGTTGACATGTAATTTTAACGCATAAAATGCTTAGCCTGTAGTTAAAATGTCATATTTCATCCCATTTAGGCCTGATTTGTTCGCTCAATATAAGTTTAGCCCCAAAATGTTTCAATTAATAGTAGGATTAGGTCTAAATTGAAAAAACCCGCAAAGGTTTAGGCCTTAATTGGATTTTTAGCCGGAAAAAAAAAACGTAAACTCAATTCTTGTTCCTGTTAAACAAAAGATTTAATGATTTATGTTCTGCCAAAAAAAAAACACACACAAAAATTTCGAAAAAGGGAAAAAGATTTCTCTTTTTTTTTTTTGGCACAAAGGAAAAAGATTTCTTATAGAAGCAATATTTATCAACAGGTGAACATTTAATGATTATGACCGTACAGAATTGAAGAATGGAAACTGGGCCAAAGCCCAGAGGAGTATAGAGCCGGCTAATTTAAAGCACCCAAAAGGGCATCCCAAAGTTTCGATTGGACCTCGGCCTTGTCGCCACACCTAACTAAAGCTTAGTTTCTCCTTGAAAATTGGCCGGGACTCCATCACGTCAACCACTTTATAGCCAAGATTTAACATAGGGCAAATTAATTACAACTATGTCAAATGAAGATGACCTTAATTAATTATAATTGAGTTCCCACATTCGAGCAGTTAAAAAAATAAATCTCTCGATTGTTTATTTGTGAAGGTGTTTCTGGAGTTAGATTTCAGATATCTGTCTGTAATTCTAAGTCCTACGTACGAATGAATAAAAGATATCTCAAATTAATTTACAAGAATAGACATGCAGCGACAAAGAAATTGATGTCCCAATAATTATAACGACTAGGCCTTAATTAAGTTTTGGCAATCATATGATCAGTTGGATGAAAAATTAGAATATCAGCAAAGTGGTGGTTAATTTGAACCCTTTTGATATGATCGATCCTTCATTGATGGAATTAGTTCATCGTTAGGGGTTTGAAACATGAAAGGTTTCATTTATTCCTATAGTTTGGTTATATATATCCATTGGATTTAATATAATTATTATTGGATGGCTACGGATATATATGGTCGGTATTTTTCTGTGTTAGATATCCTTTTATATGGGCACCCCGCCCCGCACCCAAATTGTCAATCACTTATTTAGCAGCTGTGCTATACTATTAAATGTGAACATCCTAAATTAGAACTCTTGACTTTTGAATCAAGCCTTCATTGCCTATTTTTCTTCTGGTAAACTAATGAAAACTTCATGATTAATTTAATTCTTCTAGAATTGGCACTTGTTGAATCAATTATAGGTAAATATATATATATATATATAATTATACTATTAATTAATCTAATTAATAAGATGATTAATGTTGTAGCTAGATCATATACGTGGTTATTGATAATACCAGCACCCTTACATCACATCAATATATATAGTTTATATACAGTTTATACGCTTCATCATTATAGATACCCTTGCCCCATGTAACCATATTCATCGTATATCCATATTCATGGCCAATGGTGTGGAAAGATTCGTATCCCTTTCTTGTGATTCCTTCAATTCCTTTCTAATGTAATATATATATATATATATATATATATATATAATATTTTTTTTTGGTTAAAAATATAACCAATATTTTAAGTGTATGATGGGGCGTGCATGGTGGAGAATTGAGACCATAAGTAGAAATAAATGTTAAGTATATAATTTTGCTTCAATAAAATTTCGAGTACTTTGGATTGTCATCATTAATATCATGTAGATGTGGTAGAATCTGAATATCGTGATTTTGAAGGCATGAACGGTTTAATTTAACGTTGGATGGCAACGGCCAACAGCCGTGTTATTATCATTATGGTCGTTAAACAAAGGCGTCGGGAAAATGCGCCACTTGATGAGTGACGACGTATGACCACATACTAATACTCTTAATTTGGTCTTTGCTATTGTAGCCGTAACGTACCCTATGAATTAAATGAAGGGATTCCTGGCCTCACTTTTTTTTTTCGTGGTAATTAAAAATTCCAACACTTAGTTTCATGATGTCAATTCTATCAATTTCCTTTAATTCGTCCACGTTTTTTTGGATTAATAGTAAAATCTATGCCTAAGTCGTTCATGCAATTATAATAATTACTACCTCCGTCCCATATTATTTGTTCACTTCTATTAGAGGAAAAGTGGATAGATAATATGGGACGGAGGGAGTACATTGAAATTCACATCTTCGTCGTTAACTTGTTAGACTATTTATTTGTGTTTAAGTAAACGAGTACTCTAATAATTTCCGTCTTGAATAAACTCCTAAAAACATTTACTACAATTTAGTTGGTCTATAAAAGAAAGATGGGGATCTAGTTGAACTCAAGGTATATTATATAGTACTACTAGCTACTGTGTAAATACAGTGTGGTGAATTAATTAAGATAAATAGCTAGGGATGAATTAGCATTAATTAATGTAAATGTTTAATTAATTAGGCAAAAATTACTAAAGAGAAGAAGAAAGCCACAAACTTACACCACTAAAAGAGATAAGATCATCATTTTTTTTTCCAAGAGATAAGATCATAAAGGCTAGGCATGAAATTGTACCCAAAACCGAAATAATTAGCTGCATCTCTATGAAGTATGAACCATAAAAATGAAGTACCAGCTAGCGAAAAATTGACTTAACCTTAGCTATACTAAACCCTTTCTATCCATACAAATTGTAAAATTAACTCAATAGAGTACTATCAACGTTTTAATTGAAATTAAACCCAAAAACATTGTTTGGAACACGGGAAAGATATTAAAATCGACTGAAAACTTAATATCTACCACACAAATTAAAGGAAATCTGCCCGTAGGATTTTTCAGAGACTGAGTGAGTAAGCAAGTAGGAGAAGAGAGCTGTCGCATGCCTAAGAACAATTATTGTTATTTTCAGTAATTTTTGGCATACGTAGCTGTTCATCTTGTTACTAAAAAAGGATTTTGTTTGTTTTCTTGGAAGAAACACGTGGCAGATTTGGTCATTTTGTCAAGAGAAACTACAAGTTAAAGACCAAGATCGTCTGTTTTTCCATACTGGGAATTTGGACAGGTTAGCGGCAACCTTCTTTGACCCTTTCCTCTCTATTTATTGTTCTCCCATTGCCAGTCACCTAAACTCCACCGGCTAGTTTTGCTGCCAACTTTCCCCTAAGTACCCTTCTCTCTCTTTTGACCTTTTCATGCTTTGAAGGCCACGTGGATCCCTTTTTTGGAAATATAATAAACCCCAACATTTATTGATTTTCTTGGCAATTTAGACACAAAAATAAAAAATAAAAAATTGCCATGCAATGGGAAAATGAAATAATGACCTTGAAGACTTGTTTTGAGCTTTCTTGAAAGAAACCTCTCAATCTCACATGGTGGCAATAGTTGCCTAATTGCCCCCACAAATCCACATCCTCCTTTCATCAACAAAAATACAAAATTATTATACCAAAACTTTAAACCCTTTCTTCCCTTAAGTCCAAACCCAATTTGTTTTGGAACTTTTTGACTCCAATGGGTATGGGGGCTTAACTTAGTCTTCATTTTATCTATTATAAATATATATATTGGTTTCTCAAATTATACTAAATCCCATACTATATTCCTTGGGTGGTTGAGCTATCTATCCTTTCTCGGAACTACCCACCATTAATTCAAGAACAACTCTCCTTCCTTCCAGCTTTCCCTCCTTTCCTTTCTTGTGTTATATTAACTCTAACTGGCCTAACTAGCTTCCCCATTCCTCAGGTTATTTCAGAGCTTTGTTTTCCTTTATAATAATCTTTCTTTCTCCAAAACTCTTTTTTCATACCCAAAAAAGACCAAAACCCAACTCTTTTCTTTGCCCTTTGCTTCTGTTTTTCCAAGCAAATTTAAATTTGTCTTCTTAGTAGGTGATTCTAGTTCATCTTCTTATACATAAAATATATAGACATACATTACCCAAATGCAAGCTAGAAACAATATGGATAGAGATAGCATTGAGATGGATAAAGAGAGGCTGACGGCGGAAATGGCATTCAAAGACTCTTCCTCCGCCGTCATCAAAATCCGGCAAAGGTTGCCTGACTTCTTGCAATCTGTAAAGCTTAAGTATGTTAAGTTAGGCTATGGTTATTCATGTAACCCTGCCACTATTCTCATGTTTGCTCTTATTCTACCACTCTTTGTTGCCACTTTGGTTCAATTCACTGGTCTAAAATTAGACCGGATTTCCGAGTTATGGACCAACCAAGCCCTTCGACTTGAGAGCATTGATGCTGCAACGAGACTAGCCGGTTCACTAGTCTTGTTCTTTCTTTTCGGTCTCTACTACTCCAAGCGGTCCAGACCGGTTTATCTCGTCGACTTCGCTTGTTACAAACCGGAAGAGGATCGTAAACTGTCGGTTGACTCGTTTCTGAATATGACTGAAGATTCCGGAGCTTTCACGGAGGAAACGCTTCAGTTTCAGAGGAGGATATCAACCCGGTCCGGTCTCGGCGACGAGACGTATTTACCAAGAGGGATTACTTCTAGACCACCCAATTTGACTATGGATGAGGCTCGATTTGAAGCCGAATCTGTCATGTTTGGAGCATTGGACTCACTTTTTGAGAAAACCGGAGTCAACCCGAAGGATATTGGGATCTTAATCGTGAATTGCAGCTTATTTTGTCCAACTCCATCTCTCTCCGCCATGATAGTCAACCATTACAAGCTGCGTACAGATATAAAGAGCTATAACCTCGGCGGAATGGGTTGCAGCGCCGGGCTTATATCAGTCGAGCTCGCTAAAAATCTCCTTCAAGCCAACCCCAACACGTACGCCGTCGTGGTAAGCACCGAAAACACTACTCTGAATTGGTATTTCGGAAATGACAAGTCCATGTTGCTCTGCAACTGTATATTCCGCATGGGCGGCGCCGCCGTGCTCCTCTCGAACAAGGCTCGAGACAAGGCTCGGTCCAAGTACGAGCTGGTTCACCTGGTTCGAACCCATAAAGGCGCAGACGACAAGCATTTCAACTGCGTTTACCAAAGAGAAGATGACAAAGGAAACGTCGGCGTTTCTTTGGCGCGTGAATTGATGGCGGTGGCTGGTGACGCATTGAAGACCAATATTACCACTTTGGGTCCCCTGGTTTTACCCTTTACGGAGCAGTTCATGTTCTTCGTTACTTTGGTTCGAAAGAAGATTTTCAAAGCCAAAGTTAAGCCTTATATACCTGATTTCAAGCTTGCCTTCGAGCATTTTTGTATCCATGCCGGTGGAAGGGCGGTTTTGGATGAATTAGAGAAGAATTTACAGTTAACAGATTGGCATATGGAGCCGTCGAGAATGACTCTTCATAGATTTGGCAACACTTCGAGTAGTTCCTTGTGGTACGAACTGGCTTACACGGAGGCTAAGGGTCGGGTATCGGGTGGTGACCGGGTTTGGCAGATTGCATTCGGGTCGGGTTTCAAGTGTAACAGTGCTGTTTGGAGAGCGCTTAGGTCAACTCCCATGAGTGAGTCAAGGGGTAATCCTTGGAAGGATGAAATTGATAAGTACCCAGTAAAGATTTCTCTTGCTTGAACAATTGATTAATTGATATCTTCGACTTCAGGTAGTGTCAATGAATTGAATGTCAAGCACATGAAAGCTGACCTGGCTGTGAATTATTGTGGGGTTCTTAATTTCTTTACTATTCTTCATTTCTTCTTCTTCTTCCTTTTCTTTTTCAATGTTGTATTTTAGTCTGTAGAGAAGATACACTTCAGTCCAAAAAGAAAAACCCACAGTCAATTGGATTATTTGAGGTGGTAAGAAAATAGTTTTATTCGTTAATGGAAATTTAAATATATATTCTTATAGTATATATTTGACAAAGCATTGAATATATTCTAATATTTCTCTTTCTTATAATTATTTAGAATATCATTATTTATTATTATCACCACATTTTGCTAGTTAATTACATACTATATGAAACCAAAATAATAAAATGAAGAGTGCCATTGCCATTAAACGAGCTCTTGTTGGATGAAAAATTACAATTATTTTGAAATTTTGTTTTGTAATCATTTAATAATGACGGCTATATATGAGAAGACACTTTATATAGTGGGCTACATATAGTACGTAAGAATTTATTTAGAATGTGCTGTGTTGGTTCATAAACAGTCGTCATCAAAAATGATGATATATAGGCCATGATGTGGTGATCGATTAGGGATTAATTACTATATTATAGTATATATGCAACTTGCTATATAGCAATTAATTGATAATGACTTTGATTCAAATTGGTTGGACGTTCAGGCACTTATTTATTGTTAATCAAACATGGACGAAATTAAGGTTATTTGCCTAGCCAACGCAACAAAATTCTGATAATGCACCATTCTCAAATTATCATGATTACTAATATTATACTGTAACAGATTTCTTAAAAAAAATATTATACTGTAACAAACAATCAAGGAAAATAAAACACATGTTATAGGAAACAGGTAAGTGTCCCTCATTGAAGTTTTAAACTTTTAATGGGGGCTCCTTATTAATTGACTACGTATACGTCTCGGCCAAAAATGAAATTTTGATATGATGTTGCATTTAAAACTTTATACTATATTCACTCCTAAGTTTTCAATTTTCACATATATTTTGAATAATTATATATATACACCCTCTCTTCCCTGAAAATATATAATATATACACACACACCCTCTCATATAGAATTGCATAACTTTTTTCAAAATTGATGACATATATATAACAATAAATACAACTATATTAATTCATAACATTAAAGAGGGATATTGGCAAAAAAAATAAAAAGATTTATATTAAAAATTATAAGAACAAAAAACTTTAAGAAGTATATATAAATTGGAAAGATGAAGATAATTGCCTTTCAACAAAAAAACGGATGATTAGTACTTTGTTTGAATGGGAGAAAATAGGGAAAATGGATATGCAATTCCAAGCTTGCATTAAAACTCCAAGTATTTTGTGCATAACTTCAACTTATATATATATTTGGTGGCAGAAAAAATAAATCACTATATATCTTAATTATCTTATACTACAAGAAACGAATTGATGATGTTTGACATGATCTACGATGGAAAATATTATGGACTTCTTTCGCATTTCTTCCTATCAAATACGCATGCAAAATCAATTTATCTCTTTTGTTTTGTTTTGTTTTTTTTTTTTACTTTAATTTGATTTCAAGTTTAATCTCCAAACTTCAAATTATTTAGAAATAGTAATAACAGATATATTAACAAAACATATAGCAATTCTGCAATTGATGAAGGAATGGGAGAATTAGGGTGTAATTAAGATGACCTAATTTCTAATTTTAGAAATGAACTTTACATTCTTTATTACGTTTTGAAAAATAAAATCCTATCTTCACAAGTTGAGGGTGAAAAATGAAAATACTGAACAAAGAGTACGGAATACGATTTTGCATATAAAGAAAGCGAAAATCCTCTTCTTATTAGATACTTATAGTACTTATCTTTTGAAAGCTTCCATCCTAGACGTGTTTGAAAATACTAGTACTATAGTATAACTTAATGAGCTCCTCCATTAATTTCTGGATTAGTCTGTTTGATAACACAAGTATACCCCTAATTTCTTTGAAGAATTTCTCTTTCTCACCCATTAACACACAATATTGACATGAACTACTAGTATTACCTAATATTAGGTAAAAGGGGACACGATTTCATTTTATACAAAATTGTAAAGCATGCAGTTCATGAGTTCTGTATTTAATACATGAGTGGACAGATAATATAGAACGGAGGGAGTAGATAATTAAAAATTAAATCTGAATTCTATATCAATAAGTTGATCAAGAATGTTGTCTTGATAATAAAGTAAAAATTAAACGATTCTTAAGTAATTATTAAGCAATTTCACTGTTTGTTTTGCCACAAAGCTTTTGAATTTTCCTCTGGGGCTGCCCGCTGCCTAAAAGGACAAAGCTTTTAATATATGTGGACAAATATGATCTTTAAATCATTTTCGTTTTGCACATTACAAATCCTTTTGGTTGAAATTTTAACTTAGTTGTCCTCTCTCCTATTCTTGCACTTGAGCTTAAAGGACAAGGGAAAAAAAGGCCCAAATAATAAATAAAAAAATAATAATAAATGACATAATAAAGGAAGAGGTCCCCTTAAAATAAAAAGGGCTAAAAGTTAGAAAATCAGAAAGGGCAAAGGAAAAAGGACAATGTGGGCTGCGTCTCTAACTCCGGTCGGACCCTACTTGCCACCACCCAAACCCAAACCCACCAAACATGAACCGCTCAACCGTTTTCCAACCAACGTAACGGTAACAGTCAAACCCCGTCTTTCGGGTGAGGCAGCAGCCGCCTCCAACGACGCCAAGCAAGACGAGGAGGAGGGGAAGGAGATAAGTGGGTCAGCAGTGCTTTGGGCTTTGCAGAGAGCCGCCGCCAAGAAGAAGAATTCCAAGAGGAAGAAGAAGGGATTAGCGTCATCTTCATCTTCATCCGACGCCAGTCGTCGAGAAAAGGAAAGCATTAATTACAGTAACGTAAGGCCCCTGGAAATTAAGAGCCAGTGGAGCCTTAAGTTGGATGAGCTGGAACACCGTCTTCAGGAGCTGGAAAATACAACTTGAATGTTGAATACCAATTACTCCTTCAATAATTCAATGTTTAATTTAGTATTATGATTAAGCTTGTTATTTACTACAGTTTAATCATTCAATTCCATTCCCTAACTTCTTGGTCTTGAAACTTGAAGTTCAAGTTGCTCCGCAAATTAAACCTGGCAATTAAGTAGCGAAATTGCTTACTAATTTTCTAGTGTTGTCCTTTTCTTTGTTAGCTGTTAATGTTATTGACCCACACAATGGGTTTAGTAGTTGGAAGTTGTAACTTTTAGTTTTGTTAGTCCATTGCATATTTTACGCCTTCTGAAAGTGGGATGTTGTCGATCACACTCCTAATCCCTTTGGGTATTTTTCAAATAAACTAGATTCTCGGAATTCAATTATGGGCATTTTTCAAATAAACTAGATTCTCGGAATTCAACTTAATTGGAGGAAAATAAATAAGTCCACGAAAGAGAACATGGAAATTGGAATCCCTTTCTTTGAAATATTTCTGCCTCTTTTGGCCCCCAAAAAAAAAAAAATTCTGCCTCTAGTTTCAGTTCATCCTGTTTTCTTACTACTGGTCTGCTGCCCCGCTGTAATTACGTCTGTTAGAATGTTTCTCATGTCGATTGGGACAATTTTGGGATTTTGCTCGAGGATCTCCTAAACATTGTAAAGAAAAAACAAAAGGCAAAAGCAGAAAGGGAAAAAGAAAAAAGAAGGCATTCTGCGTCAAAAATTTTCTTCAAATTTACCCAAAACCGGTCCAGCCATCCATGAAATTCAGAGCTCTCCCAGGGAATCCACTTTAACTTGGATTGAGGATTGGAGCCTGTACAGCTCTTAAAACAAACAAAAGGCTAATTCATGTTTCCTGCTATGTGCCAATAAAACAATTACCATGGAGAACAACCAAGCATGCCAAGCAATAATTCAACTGCCTCTCACACCTAAAGACATTCAAGTTTTACATATGATGCTCCAGTTTCCCCATTCCAGCATTTTTTTCACTTTTCTAATGTGTTTCTTGATTTCGGGCAGGGTGGACTTAGGAGGGAAGAGTGAAAGAGAGATAGAGAGAAAGAGAGAGAACGCGGTTAAGGAGTTTGTTATTTTCGTCCACATAACCAGTCATCCAACTACAATATCTCCTGTTTCCTCTGAAAAAGCTACAACACGTCTCTACACTTCTACAAACTAATAGGGTCGATACCTTCTACTGTGGTTGCCATCATCGCCACCGCTACTTCCACCTCGCCCTCCCGGTCCACCTCGACCATTGCTCCGATCAACTCTTCGAGGACGAGGAGGTGGTGGCATCTGCATTCCAGGCTGCTGGCTGCCCAAATTCCAGAACAGCAAAACCAATTGTTGAGAACATAATATCATCCAAGAATAAGGATTAAAAGTTTTACAAAAGAAGAGGCAACTTACAGGACATATCCAATTCTACCATCTGGCAGAACCATTGGTACCATTTGCATCCCTGCTGGCATTGGCCCTCTTCCATATATTACAGGCTGCTAATGTGCATCATTATGAATGATTTTACCGATATAGGAAGATTATAAAGGTGTCAAAGAAAAAACTACAGAAATCAACCAAAGTACCTGCTGAAAACTAGTAGCAACACCAAATCCAGCACTTACAGAACCAAATGGAGCGCCAGTAAAACCACCATACCCAGGATGTGCAACCTGAGTTGGATTAAGTCCAGCCGTGTAAGGGTATGCTGCATCTATTTTTTTATCAGTCTGAGGTTTGGCAAGGACAACCTCCAGGACTTTGCCTACAGTCAGTCAAAACATTTTTAGAGGGAAGGTAACAAGCCAACAATTATTGCATAATAATATCAAAGAAACTTCAAAAGCCAAATCTTACAGACAACCAACCCATCAGACCTATATCTATGTGTTCAAAAGAGTGAGGTAATGCATGAGAAATATTACCATCTATTTCATATTTCTCAGTATCTTTGACAGCCTTTAAAGCACTCGATCTTTCAGCATAATGTATAAATCCAAAATCCCGCTTCCCAGCTTTGCCAGGAGGCATAACCACTTTTGTCACTTCCCCATGGCGCTGAAAAACTTCTTTTAGTTTCTCAGTAGAAGTATTATCTGGTATATTTTTGACATAGAGAGCCTTCACCTGGGAAATTCAAAACATGTAACTTAGTCAAAAGAGGTTACAACATAAAAATCTCTGCTTTATCAGTTACTTCTAAACGGAGACAACAAAAGGGATTATTACTGTTTAATTGAACACAAGCATCAGAAATTAATTTATATCAGTTGACACCATCTCATTTTGCAACATATTAACTCTTTTTTCCCTTTCTACAAAAGTTTTATTTTGCCTATTGTTGCAATACGTTCTCAATATATAGGAGCTAAAGTCGGCATATGATGATTCCCCAAGATGGCAGTTGAAAATGCATCTCAAGTTTTAGCTTGTCCTAATTACATCAATATTCTACCTGGGAAGCAGCAGAATGTTCAGGTGCACTCTTGGGATCAGCCCAGGTGACAGTAGGGGTATTGCCATCGAGCTTAAAATTTGCATTTGTCATTTTCTGCCTGGAATATTCAGCACAGGCATTGTTGTAGTACAAGACAAAAGCAAAACCGCGATTACGACTTGCATTTTGAGGATCCTGTAATGAACAATTTGAATAGGTCAAGGGGTTTTCAGATTTCACACTTGAATATATGTTATAAAAAAAGAATCATCTAGCCCATAACACCACCTTTATGAGTTCAACGTTTTCAACACCAGGACCAACCCCATCAATAACTTTCTTGAACTCATCCTCCGTCCAGGTCTTTGGAACATTACCAATAAATAATCTGTTTTTAGATTCAGATAGAGAACACCTTATGGTTTTACCCTGCACAGATCATGCATATTAGAAGAAATACAAAACTACATAGCTTTAAAGAAGGAATATAAGCAAATGCATTGAATCGCCAAAATTACCCTGAACTCTTTACTATGCAACTCTTCAATTGCCTGTTGCGCAACCTCCTTTGATTTGAATGACACAAAAGCATAACCCTTGCTTTCCCCAGATTCCCTATCTTTCATTAACCGTATCTGCAAAATAATTTACTATTGTAGTGAAAATCCCAAATTACCAAAAGATAAGAGCTTGAAGATCACAAGCAATGAGTTGCAACCTCAAAAATTTCTCCTATCGGTTCACAAAGCTCTCTTAAGTCATCTTCTGCGACATCCTTTGGAAGCCCTCCAATGAAAACCTCAGAACCATGGGGAGGCAATGCAAGAAGTTGAGCATGCTTTTCTTTTTCTTCTTCACTCACAGAAGCCATTGGCTTTTCTTCATCTTCCACATGCTCAGTTTCAGCAGGGCTTCTTTCTGCTTCCGATGATTGTTCTTTTCCACTCACTGCAGACTTTGAGTCTTCATACTCCTCTTCATCATTTTCTTCCCCATTTCCTTCTCCACCATCATCCACTCCATCCTCTAGATGCTCTTCAACATCATCATCCTCTTCCTCCATGTAATTGTCATCAAGATCTACCCTCTCATCAACTTCTGCATTATCTGCCATGCCTTCTACTTCTTAAAGTTCAGCTCATCCAATAACTGCATAAGAAACCAGAATAATGCCTATAAAAAAAAATCATCTTCACAGGGTAGCACTCATAAGTAAATAATTATAGCATCTAAAATATTTAAGTCCACAAAATCATAAGTACGTTTTAAAAACATGAATTGATAACCAGCCACAATTCATCAAAAAAATCAGCAGCCCAAGTTTCAATTTGTCATCACCTGGAAGTGAGACAAGGGCTACAAAGTGGGTCAGTAGAAAACATAACCCCCAATTCAGATAAACCCTAAGGACCCAGTAACAAACTGAAGAAAGTTGAAAGCTTTTCAATGCCAGGAAAAATGATAAAACCCTATTTAGGCGAAGCTTGACCTTTACAAATTCTCGTAAATCCCCATACGGAAATATAACAAATTGTAACAAATAGTATACGGAAACAGATTTTAATTGAATACAGATAGAAATGTGACAAATCTAATAAAAAAGAGGCGAAATGAATAAGATTTTTAGGAAGCTGAAACGAAAGCAAGACAGGGAAAAAATATAGCTAAAGAAAATACAACAAGGGAGAGTGAAATATGAGCTTACCTAATGATTATTTATTGGCTTTGTGAGCTTCGATTCGATAGGGTTTTTTGGTTTTGAATTTGGGAGTGAAGTTTGAAAAAAAATTTGCTGGTTGTTGTTTTTTTTTTTTTGGTCTCCGGTGCGTATTCTAATGAGTTTTATTATCCGACGACGAGCCAAATGAGTGTGATTCTTCGTTCCAGAACCACCCTAATTGGGAAAGTGTAATGATACGCTACACTTCGGTATTATCAGTATGGTGATATCAACGAATCATATTCAGCCACGTCTATGTCACGTTGGTAATATTTGTTTTAGTTGCCCAATGAAATTCATTCAATAGTCAACACCCTTGTTGGGATGGACCGCTCCGTTCGCCTACTATTTTTAATGTAAAGGTCTAATGGGCCTTATAATAATAGTGGGCCTCAATAAAGAAAATTGGACTTACAATTTCTCCAAAATGATTTAGCTTTTTTTTTTGGAGTAAACTTCCAATTTCACAGTTTTGAGAGATTCATTAACATTTAACGCTGATTACATTTACATGTAACGGATTTTTTTTTAGTGATACATATCAAATCTCATTAGAGAATAAATCTTCATATGCCCAAATATTTAAACAAGAATTCATCCAAAAATAAGAAATTACCTTAAATAACCTACCTACCAAACTAACATACAAACAAACAAATAAATAAATTAAACTCATATTCCGTGAGAATAGAACCCAGGATCTCACAGTCCAGGCACCGTGCACTCACCAGTTGAGCTAACAACTCGGGCACGTGTAACGGATTTAAACTTTGTTTTTTATTGATAATTTCACTAACCAAACAAATTAATTGTCTCTCCCATGTTTTCTAGGTAGATTTATTGTACAATATTGGAGTAATATTCTTGTATAATAATTAATAAATAATTAACAACCATAATCATCATGAGGATCCTAATTGATCTACTTAGAATTTACATAAGTACAAACTCGTGCACTCTGAAAAGTCTTTCCGGGTCTACAAAAGTAGCCTTTGGTTGGAGCACAATGAATATCTTGTGAGCAAATACACAATCCTTCCAGTGCACATCCTTCCTTCAATATCGTGACACCATTTCTCAATCCAAGAATTTGGTCAGTCCATTCACTAGAAAATAGCCCTGACGGATCGTAAACATTCTTAACCTTCAAAAATTCACCGGCCATTTTGTATTTCCTGATTACCCCATCGAATACTAAGTTCCTATTTTTGCCCCAATGTGGCAAGGCTCCATATTTGAAAAGCGCGATTTGTTCAATCTCTTCTAGAAAATCTTGGTAAAGTCTAGGAGCCATTGGGTCTTTGCTTCGATAATAGGATAAGTCAAAATCGATAGCGTCTTCTTGCTTGCCTAAGTAAGCGCTGGAAGCCTTGACGTAGCGCATTAGAATTCCATTGTAAAGTTCAAGGCCACATAAGGCTTTAGGCTCCAAGGCTACGAGTTTCTGAATGTCTTGAATGAAGTTTTTGACGACTGATAAACCGATGCTAAAAGTAGTTTGATGAAAAAACTCGCCCTTAACTCTGGGGTCCCAAGCGCAAGCCGTAATGAACGAGTCTTCAAGACCATCGAGGCAAGTCCCAGATGATTGGAGACGGTTGTGAAATCCAGTTACCGGAAAGCCAGTAAATATTATACCATTGTTGGTCAATCCATAAGCGCCGGTTTGCAGGGTGGATATTATTAGCTTTGCACTAAGGCACTTTCCATTAGCGTCCCTCAAGGATTCTTGAGTTTCCTCTGAATATAGTAATTTATCAAATCATCATTCAAATATTAACTACTTAAAAATATGACTTAATACTCTTTTTTCCCCTGGAACTTGTATCCTTTGGATGTTGTCCCCTAAGTTTTAATTTTGGACATTTTGCCCATTGAACTTTAATTTTGGGACGTTTTGCCCCTTAGGCTAACGGCATCTTCAAGATGTTGACGTGGCAATGTCATTGCCACGTCAGAACAATCCGACCCACGTAGCATTGCCACGTTGGACAAAACCATTGATGTGGAAATGACACGTGACAATTTTGTGTCACGTCGGCATCTTGACAATGTCATTGGCATGGGGGTAAATCGCATAAAAATTGAAATTTAGGGGGCAAAATGTCCAAAATTGAAGTTCATGGGACAAAACATCCAAACGATACAAGTTGGGAAATGGTACTTAAATCTTTAAAATATTGATTAGTTAATTAAATTTATTCATATGATTAATCAAGTAGCAATAATTGATTAATTACCTGTAGATCTAATAAGGGCCAAACCAAGAGAAGGAGTGGAGCGAAATGGAGTGAAGTCGTAGAGGCCGTTGCCGGAAGCATAGGAGGAGACACGATCGTCGATTCTGTAGACAGCCTTGCGCTGACTAGGATACCAAAATATGTCTGCAAATTCGTGTTGTTTCCCAAAGCTAACTGCTTCATCTCCCAAATTATTGTCATCCTTCGTCACGTAAGTTATGGAACGTTTGAAGAGTGGTTCAAGTTTGAATGTTACCTATATATACATTCAATGAGAAGGAAAAACAAAAATTATTTTATCAATTAGTACTTCGGATTGTGAAAAATATGCATGCTTGAGTTCTTAATGCTTGGCCACGTAGGTTTCACTTGGACTAAAAGAGATAGAGAGACACATAAGGTCGGTCAACTATTAATTTTACTAATACTATATCTTATATATATTTTTAAGGAAAATTCTATTTGACTCTCCAATTTGTCCCTCCTAAATGATTAAGGAAACAAATTAAATCCAGTTTTAGCCCCTTGATAATTAAGGTAAGAAATTAAATTCAGATTTGCCCCTAGTTATAAATATGGAGAGTTTATAGGGTAAATATCTTGATTTTAAACTATTATTAAATAGGATTTTAGAAATTATAATAAGTTTCTAATGACACGTCAGGAGGGGAAAATGGAGGTACAAATTGAAAGGTCACGTAACATTACTCTATTTTTAAAATAAATTTTGGTTTATCAAAGCAATATAATTTTGGGAAACTTCAAAAAAATTACTTAAAAATTGGGAAACTTCCTAAAATGAACCCGATTTCAATGAACGAAGACTTGTCAAAAGGGGAGGAAAAAAAAATCCTTTTTGTTTTCACTAGAAAATCTACAGCCAATTATGATTTACGATGAAGAAACTGGTGGCAGCTAAATGCCCTGAATAGTTATGGTGATAGGTGAATCCTGAACTTTTCTGTCCCAACTGTCAGTGTACAACTAGTAGGTAGGGTAGTGAGATTAATTATCAAGGAACCCAAAACTTCTACCGAAAGCAGAATGCAAAACAAGATCAATATGAAAAAGAAAGAAAATTAATTAAGAACCCCCCTTTCTTTTAATTTACTAGTAATAGTTTAAGAACATGACGAAATCATCAAATCATATATATATATATATATACCATCTAAAAAGAGAAAATGCCTAGAGTAGGTGAGCCAAAATGCTAGCTTATCAGATTACGTTAAACTTTTCTGTTGATTTGGCTTCCATTTCAATTTTCAATCTGGCCCCAATAAGAAAATAGGAATAATAGAAAAAAGTAGAAAAAAACAAACCAAACCAGCAGCGTTAAGCCAAAACAATCAAATCACCGAAAGAACAGTAATAGTAGTATTAATTAAGGAAGAGAATTAAGGAAAAAAAAAAAAAAAAACATACCTGTGAGATTACTCCAAGGACTCCGAGTGAAACCCTGGCAGCATCGAGATCTTTGTCCCTCTCATTAAGAACTCTAACCTTAGCAAATCCCTCTCCAGGTTCAGCCGGAGTTACAATTCTCATTTCCACCACATAATCATGAACGGAACTTCCTTTTCCCCACAAGGAGCTCCCATGAGCACCCGTCCCTAAAAGGCCACCGATTGTTAACCCCCACCAATAGGGTGAGTACGGCAAAGCAAGGCCCGCCTTGGCCGCATCGTTAATCAGTTGCCTTAACGTGACACCGCTCTCCACCGTCACTGTCATTGCCGCCGCATCGACCTTTAACGTATGGTTAAGATATTTGGTGCTAATAAGCAACCCATCTTGGCCGTCTGGACAGACCAACTTGGGAATGCTATGAGAGAATCGCGTTACCACCTTCATTTTCCTTTTGGCTTGGGTTGCGGCTGATACAATCGAACTCAGCTCTTGTTCCGTTTTTGGGTAAGCCACGTCACCTGCTTTGCATACTGTTCGATCCGGGAAGGCCCCATAAGAGTTTGTGATTGTGCAGTTGGAGTTTTTTGAAGAACATTTAACAGGGTCCTCCGGTGGGCTGCAACACACCATGATCAACAATAAGAACAAACATTTTGATCGGACAAGTTCCGAAATCTTTGAATAAGACATGGTTTAGTATTGTTGGAGTTTAATTGCAGATGGGAAGTTTTTGATGATTTTTTACAAAAATGTACTCATCAATTAACCTAAAGTTATATAACTTGTATAATAATTAATAAAGACTTGTCGATCGATGTATATATATAGTAGTCTAGCGTAAAAGGGGTTTCTATGGCAAGTAAATGAGAACACAGAGTTGTTTAAATGCTTTGAAGTCAAGGGATCGACTTGGGATTTTTGAAATATTTAGTGTAATTCTTAGCTCTTCTTTCTTTTTTTTTTTGGGTAAAAAGCTCTTCTTTTTTAATTTGTTCTTTAATAATAATATAATAAATACTATAAATGTACAGTACTCTCTAGAATTCATGTTGGTCCATTAGTTTGAAAGATTGGAATTGTTGATAGTAATTTAGTTTGCTTGTAAAAAAATCCATATTTCTGTAAATTACGTTTATATATAGTATATATATACATACGTGTGCTCACAATTAATTTCTTTTAACTTAAAACCAATGGGGTTTCGTCTGCTTTGGAAGTCGTCTGCTTTGGAAGGTTGGATGGATGAGTGATGGATCTTTATAAGTTGACTCGTCCACGCGTTGGTGAACATAGAAAGAGTGGGTTTCTTTGTCTCCCTCAATTGCACACTTTGCAGCCTTCGGAAACTTTTTGTCAAACCATTTTTGTACAACAGTAAATTACAATATATATATATATCTATGACATCTATAACATGACAATCGAATGTACCAAAAAACCAGTTAAGAAATCTCACCATATTCATCCAAGAACAAATTATCAGGGGTATTTCGGTACTTTTGTGCTTGGTTTTTTTGTTATTTCGATTGATGGTTGAGGGTGTTTTGGGAAGTTTGAAACGAAGTTACTATTACTGGGCCCCGTTTATAATAAACAAATCATTTTTTGCTGGTTTATTTATCAAACGATCCCTATACTTTTATGTTTTATGCTATTTAGTCCCTTACAATTTTTGGGGTGGACGATTGAACGTTTCAGCTTTAATTCTTTTATTTTTTGTTTTGTTTGTCCGATGAAGGTGATTCAAGTGTCTATTAAAAGGTAATTTCATGATCTACAAGTTCCATGAAGTACTCAAAAAACAATTTTAATGTTTTCATTCAAAAAAATGCTTCTAAAATTTTGTGGTCTCGATTGCCGGTCTATTTGATATCGTATAAATTTTAGTCCACTTGTCCGATTGAGGTTGTTCAAGTGTCGGTTAAAAGGTTATTGTGTGATCTATGACTTTCGTTAAGGGCCTGAAAGCCGAATTTGATTAATGAGTTTCGTGGAGGATTCAAGAGGGAATTTTTATGTTTAGTCTCCATAAATAAATCATTTTTTATTGGATTATTTATTAAATAATCCTCATACTTTTATAATTTATGCTATTTAATCCTTACAATTATATGTTGGACGATTGAATGTTTCGGCTTTAATTGTTTTTTTTTTCTATTTGACCGATCAATGTGATTCAGGTGTCTATTTAACGGTAATTCCATGGTCTACAATCATTTTTTTTGTTGGATTATTTATTAAATGATCCTCATACTTTTATAATTTATACTATTTAATCACTTACAATTATGGGTTGGACGATTGAATGTTTCGGTTTTAATTCTTTTATTTTTTTCTATTTGACCGATCAAGGTGATTCAAGTGTCTATTTAAAGGTAATTCCATGGTCTACAACTTTCATGAAGGAATCAAAAGCCGACGTTTTGATTCTAAAAAATGCTTCTAAAATTTTGTGGTATCGATTGTCGGTCTATCTAATATTGTATAATTTTCGGTCGACTTGTCCGATTGAGGTTGTTCAAGTGTCGGTTGAAATGTTATTGTGTTATCTACGACTTTCGCCAAGGGTCTGAAAGCTGTATTTGATTAATGAGTTTCGTGGAGAATTTAAGAGAGAATTTTTATGTTTGGTCTTCATAAACAAATATTTTTTTCCATGTATTATTTATCAAATGACCCTCATACTTTATGCTTTATGCTATTTAATCCTTTACAATTATGGGTTAGACAATTTAACATGTCAGCTTTTATTTTTGTATTTTTTGTTCTATTTGTCAGATCAAGGTGATTCAAGTGTCTATTAAAAGGTAATTTAATGTCAGGTTTAGATGGATGGTTATGTAGAAATTACTAATTGTTTTTTTCCATTTGTGGCATACTAATCGTTTTCTAATTAATCATCTTATCTTTCTTCGAAAAAACTCGAGAAAAAAAATATCCACTGCAGAGCGCAGACAAAAATCTAGTATATATAATTTAATAATAACAATAATAATTACTAGTGTGTACGTATATATCACATATGAGAATAGTGCGTACTTTAAAGATTACTATATTTTTTTCACCATGATCAATATTGAGAATCAATGCGAACCATGTGTCGTCGGCGTTGGAGCCAACACGCTTTCTCAGAGTCAGAAAAAACCAGAAATTTTTCAACCGGCCTTTGTTTCGTGCCAGTGCCACATCAAAAGAATCCCAATATACTCAGTGGAGACCTTATGGGGTGGTTCTTGTGGCTAGGTTTCAAGGAAACTCCATCGTGCATTTTTGTTGTGGAAACTTCGTGGCTTTTGGAATATTTTATTTAAATCACCAATATTTATCTTCCCTTTTTTTTTGGCCAAATATCTTCCTTTTCTTTTATCTGCTCGTTTTAAACATTAAAATTTAAAACTAGATTGTTAAATACCGCCCCATTTTTGCTATTCACTGTCCTATTTTTCACGTTTTTTTACGCTTTTACCATTTGCTTCATTTTCTAATCTTGAAACTATCACGAACGTAGAATAGCGTTAACGTATTATATTTTGATGACGATTTAAGAAAAATGAACAATAACGTGCCGTATTTTGATGATGATTTCAGAAAAATGCAATTTTTGACGAATTTTAGGACTGATGACCCATGCCGCCTCAAGAGGGTGGCTTACCATGGGCAGGCCGCCCCACTTGGGCGGCTTCACTATGAATAGGCCGCCCCACTTGGGCGGCTTCACTATGAATAGGCCGCCCCACTGGGGCAGCTTCGCCAGGGCAGGCCGCGGCTCGGCTATTTTGTTTTTTTAAAATAATTATTAATTTTTAAAAAAAATTTTGGTCTAGCCGCCCCACCGGGGCGGCCTTCCGTGGCGAAGCCGCCCCATGAGGGCGGCCTGCCTTGGCGAAGCCGCCCCAGTGAGGCGGCCTGCCCATGGTGAAGCCGTCCCAGTGGGGAGGCTCCGCCGTGGCTGAACCGTCTTAGTGGGGAGACTCAGTGTAAAAGTGTAGAAAGGATAAAATATAAAGGGCAAAAGTGTAAAAAATGAGACGATATTTAGCAAAACTAGGACGGTATTTAGCAACCCCCAATTTGAAATCCTCCGATCTAAGTTGAGTTGCTGGTTTGACTGAATTTTTTGTTAGGTGAGATATTGAATATACTTAGATCTTTTGTTTATATATATCTAGCTAGTTTCCCTTCTCAAGTAGTATTTAGTATTTACTATATATATATATATATAACACGTAGAATCTTTATTTTAACATACTTGCAGGCCTTAAACTGTAGTATATATTTTCAAACATACAAACGTTCACACTACTAATTACTTAGTGGAATTGATGATGTTCATCCTTTTTTTTGGCACACGATCACGTTTTTTTTTTTAAAAAAAAATTCCAACTAAAGGATTTCTAAAGAGAGAGTTAATTAACATTTACTACTAGCTAGCTGTTTGGATCATTCATGAGTTTGGTTTCAACGAATGAATGGATGTACGGTTTGAGTAAATTAACCAATAAAAATCATGCTTGAAAGGGGAATCCCAATCAATACGTTTATTATTATTGTCCTTGATTTTCATTTTACTCTAGGTGGAGCATAGTTGTAATTAATAGAAATTATTATTGGAATGCATAGAGCACCATATATAATTTCTTGATAATTAATTAATAAAAAAGATTTAAATTCTATTAGGATCATCCTAACTGTTGTAACTTCGGATATCCCAGGAATTAACCAAACAAATAATTAAAGCAGAAAACAACAAAACAAAATTTTCTTGTGGACCTATGCCACAAATCTGCACTATCAAATCAATCAAATACAATCACTAATCATAACAATCTCTCTCGCAAACTCTTAATCTAATCAACCCAACATGAGTGATTCTCTCACAACAACATAAAAAACTATCACAACTTTTTTTCTCTCTCTCAATCTGACAGATTTTCTCTCACACACAAAAAACTAAACAGAAACTGCTTATTTATACTAACACAAACTTGGACTCCAAGAATCCCTTTGCTTTTAGGATTCGATTAGAATGATGCCACCTAATCAAATTTGAATCATCATCAAATCCTAATTTACACCCTACCACACCTAATTAAATTTTTTTATTAATTAACTTAACCTAATCTAAATAAGTCATGAGAAAATCTTTGAAGCCGCCTCCCATATTTTCTATTTTCTCATTTCTAAGTTTTCGTTTATGTTTCTTAAGATTTTATCTGTGCGTAAAGCAATTAAATTTAATTTTGATCCTTTCTGCTTGAGCCTCTCCCTATCTTTTCATGGAGATGTGCTCCAATGTTATTGGATTACATTTTCTCTCATTTAAAAGAATTTTCGTTTTCCTAGGTTTTTTGGGGAATGTCATATTCTATTCTTCTGGGTTTTCTTGTCAGATTTCCAAACAGCAAAAGCAGGGCAATGAGAGGGAAGATTGACTTTAAAACGATTATGGCTTAACAGAGAGCAAATTATAAAAGAAAAGGCAAATCTAAGATTGATTAAACAAAACTTTACAAAGATTGAAATATATCAATTGCCCAAGATTTGTAAAATTCCATGTTGATGATGATAAATGTTGAGATTAGGTTGAGGTAATTAATAAAATTTAATTAGGTGTGGTATGGTGTAAATTAGAATTTGATGATAATTCGAATTTGATTAGATGGCATTATCCTAATGAAATCCTAAAAACACCAATTTTTAGGATGTTCCTAATATATATAATATATACCCGAATAAAAAATGTGGACGTCATGCGCTCGTACCCAAAATAATAAAACACCTTTCCTGGGCTAGGCAGTTCCCGTTCGCCGACCGTTTCGAAAGAAGCAATCCTCCATATATGCAAAGCAGTATAGTTATTGTAGAGATTTAATGGGCCTCACCTTCTGATAATATTGGGCCTCAACTAAAAAACAATGCAGTGCAATTCCTTGGGCCTCACCTTTGATAATTTTTTAGGTAAACTACCGGTTAGTGTTATGTGAGACATTAACACTGATTATATTATGAGTAATTATTTGATACATTGAAAGTGTAGGTTTTGGACTTCATAAGCGAGTTGAAAAGTTGATACATGTCAGTTTTCTGAATTAACTAAATTTTAAATATTTCAATCTAGTTCCTAGGAGACACATGTCACCCTTCTAGATCCACACGTCCAGTCTGCTAAACTCCACTGACAGTGTATTGAATAATTTTCCTTTATATTATTAATAAAGCTTTTTCATCTAGACAAAGTTCGATAACAAATTTTTTTTTACCCCATCCGGTATCCAGAGATTTGCTCTAATTGATCTAGATACAACCTGCGTCGCGCACATGAGTAGAAGAGGATATCGAAATATTCGTTAAAAGAAAAAATAACTCTTACACTTACATAACAAGCTTTTAAACTTTAGGGTTTTTTATATTATATATAATAATTTCACTGACCAAACTAAACTAATTATCTCTCCCAAGTTGATTAGGAGGATTTATTATACAATTTATATATATATATTTTTTATTTATATACAATGCACTGTCAGTGGAATTTAATAAACTACACATACAGGAGTTAATGGTTGACATCATTTAAGAAATAGTTTTGAATTTTAAAAACAAAACCAATTCTGAAAATGGGTATGTGTCAACTCGTCAACCCTCTTGCAGAGTCCAAAATTTATACGGTAAGTGTATCAAATAATTATCCTTTTTTTTATTATAATATTCATCCATAATGAAAACCATAATCACCATACTTCTAGCTATGAGGACTTATTAATCTACTTAGAGTTTACATAAGTACAAACTCGTGCACTTTGAAAAGTCTTTCCCGGTCTACAAAAGTAGCCATTGGTTGGACCGTTGGAGCACAATGAATATCTTGTGAGCAAATACACAATCCTTCCAACGCACATCCTTCCTTCAATATCGCGAATTGGTTCTTAACCTTCAAGAATTCACCGGCATTTTTGTATTTTCCGATTACCCCATCGAATGCCAAGTTCGTATTCTTTCCCAAGTGTGGCAAGGCTCCATATTTGAAAAGCGCGATTTGTTCAATCTCTTCAAGAAAATCTTGGTAAAGCCTAGGAGCCATTGGGTCTTTGCTTCGATAATAGGACATGTCAAAATCGATAGCGTCTTCTTGCTTGCCCAAGTAAGCACTGGAAGCTTTGACGTAGCGCATGAGAATTCCATTGTAAAGTTCAAGGCCACATAAGGCTTTGGGTTCCAAGGCTACGAGTTTCTGCACGTCTTGAATGAAAGCTTTTGACGACGGATAAACCGACACTGAATATACAGTTTGGTGAAAGAACTCGCCCTTCACTCTTGGGTCCCAAGCGCAATAAGCTGAAATCAACGAGTCTTGAAGACTATCGAGGCAGCTCCCCGATGCTTGGAGACGGTTGTGAAATCCAATTACGGGATACCCACTAAATATTAGTAAACCATTGTTTGTCAATCCATAGGCACCGGCTTGCAGGGTGGATGTAAATAGCTTGGCACTCGGCCACTCAGGCACTTTCCATCAGCGTCTCTCAACGATTCTTGAGTTTCCTCTAAATAGCATAATAATATTCATCAAATTAAATCATCACTAATAATTAGTACTTCATTTAAATGCATGAAGCTAATTAATTAATTAATAATGACCTGTAGTTCTAAGAAGGGCTAAAACAAATGAAGGAGTGGGGCGAAATGAAGGCCTTTTCCTTGATCAGTTCATCTCTCTTCGATAATGGTAGAAATCTGAAAAGTTTCAGAAATGGCTTAATACCAAATTGGCCCCCTAACTATTTCATTCGGAACAAATTGACCCCTTTTCTTTTTTAGGGGACAAATAAGCCCCATATATCTTTTAAAAATGGGATATGCTAGCCCCCTTTTAACTGCCAGTTAGTTACACCGTTAAAATTTGATTACGTGGATTTTCAAAACGTGTGGACCAATCATATATTGACACGTGGTAGTATCTTAAAATGAAAAAAAAAAACTTACATGAATATAAATTTTTCTTGTGAAAATATAAATTAAGAAAATAAGATTAAAGAAATTTAAAAGCTACGGCCCATGAAAAAAAAGGTAATGTTAATAAAAAATTGGGCACAAATGACAAAACCCTATTTTCCTTCCTTTATTCTCTCTCTTTTCCTCCCTTTCTTATCCCTTCCTCCTCTTCATATAATACTCAAGACTCAGGGTCCGAATAATAGAAGAGAATAAAGAAACCTACTAGTAGTTGTTCTATTCCAATATGCAGATGATTTTTGGAGTTTTTTTTTTCCTTGGGAGAGATTGATAGAGCCATAGAGGACGATGACAATAGCAGGGATGGCGATTTGTGCTAGGGTGACCGGCAACGGTGGCGGCGGTTGCTATGGCGGTGGCAGAAGCTTTTGGGAATGTTTCGTTGTATGCAGGAGACCTAGACCCGGAAGTGGTGGAAGGTTTGCCTCAGAAAAAGATCCTCTCAATTTCGTTGTATGCTTTCAAGTTTCAATGAATGAATTCTTTATTTGGTTGATAAGTAGACAATGTGAAAGGGAATATAAAATTCTGATCTGGGATCATTAGTGCCGCCTAGCGGTGGAGTATGGCAGTGGTAGGATTTCATTTCAATTGCCGGAATCTGGGTTTGATGGGTGTTACGGCGCTGCTGTTGAACGTGGGGTTAGAAATTATTATGTTAATTTTAATTAATTTTTGGTGCAAAAATGTTAATTATTTTAGAAATAGTTTTTTTTTTACCATTATCGTGGAAATCCACATCACCGAATTTAACGACATGATGACTAGCAAACCTCCCTTAAAAGGGCTAATATGTCCCGTTTTAAAAAGATATGGGATTTATTTATCCCAAAAAAAGAAAAGGGGTCAATTTGTCCCAAATGAAATAGTTAGGGGGCCAATTTGGGTATTAAGCCTTTTAGAAATAGATTCTCCAGGAGCAGCACATTCATTTGCAATATCACTAAGTTCATTGACTTGATCAACAACAGACTTGGAATCTGTTTTCGATTGCTATCCACAACTCCAAAGCAGCCGCATATTTCTGAAAGGTGTGAAAAGTGAATCATTCATGGCTTAAAGGATGGTGAGGCGACGAATATAGTCATCATTGAGCCACTTCTTTTGATTTTTTATCAATGCTCCTGCCATTTTTCCATCTTGACTTTCACTATGATGATAGATCTCATGTAGGACATATGCAACTTTCAACAAGGAGATTTGGTAGTAAATCTTCATGCTTCAACGCTTGTAGTTTGTGCTATTGAGTTTTTCAAGTTTCTCCACTTCAAAGGTGTGGGGTTTGATTGCAACAGTAGCCATTGGAGAATAACTATTATCCTTAAATTGTTGTATATGAGACTAATCTGATGTAACCAAATGAAAATAATGTGGAGAAGAAAAAGAAATAAAGACAATAGACAAGGCACTTCCAGGAAGCTTTCTTAAGGATAATAGTTTATATATTTCTTATAAACAATGGTCAAAATTTAGTGTTTGTTGACCAAAAGTAAACGTCTAATTAGGGACGGAAGGAGTACTTAATGGAGTAGTATATATTATTTTTTATTTAGAATTTCCTTGAATTTTTTTTTTAAAAAAAATGATGGTTAGGCTTAGGCCGAGCCCGCGATGAGCCTAGACGGCTAGACTTGGAAAGAGAGCCTGGGCTAACCCACCTTCACTTGCAACCTGAAATATTGGGCTTAAAGATAATGGAACAGATCCAAACAAGACTTATAAATGGCCAGTCCATTAGCAGGGAAAAACCAAAACTCGGTCACAAATCAGAAGATAAAGATTTGAAGTGGAATTCTAAAATGTGGGATAAGTTGAACTGTCAGAAGCAGTGCAGCTCCCATATTGTGGGGTCTGAATTCTGATAGAGCTTGCTGTCTGATAAATGTTGTGACAGTCCGCAATGCCAATGCCTTCTCCAATCAGATGAATGTCTTCTTTTTAAATCAAATGAGTTTTTGAGTCCGTCTCAGTTTTGGAACTCGTTTATTATGATTTATGAAATTAAACTCTGTTGATTTTGGTTTGGGGTTTTATTTGTATTGTCGACAAGTCAAGTGACAGAACTAGATCTCCAAGTTTCAATGTAGTCATGAAACTAGAACCAAGAATTACAGAAAAAGGAATTTGTCATCATGGAATTCTCAATTTTCTCTCAACTTGAGAGCTAGAATGTGCAATGAACGTGCTCAAAACATCGAGAGGCAATGGGTATCTTCTCTTTTTCTTAAAACCCAATCCAAGCCAATGTACTATATAAATTTCCATGATCATTATGAATTTCTGTGAAAGATAAAAGAAAAAGACTGTCACTGGCATAAATTATTAGCACATGCTCTGTTCTTATAGCTCCCCACTTCATTATTGTCACCAGGCTGCTCCTTTTTTGTGGACATGATAAAGGGTCAGAAGCCGCTTTTCTCTTTTGTGGTAACAACTAACTTAGTCAGGAAAAAAGGGTTTTCTTTTAGATGATAAAGAAAACTCAAACATCTAATAATGGAATGCTAGGGGTCCATTCCTAACATGCAAGCTTGAGTTTACTGTTGCTTGGGGGTCCATTAATTTATGATATTTTTTAGTTTTGGATGAAGAAGAATTTCAAAATTCCTCTCCCTATTCCTAGCTAGCTAGGATAATTAAGCATGGTTATTAATTTGATTTTAATATTTTGGCCCTACTTGCCTGATTTTTGAATCCAGATTAGAATCATAACAGATTTGCAGATAAATATATGCAATAGAAGAACAAAATTACAGAGTTACTTTATAGTATTACAAATCAGAGAGTCAACAGAGTTACAGAGTCACTCAGTTTGGTTATGAATCTCCAGAAATGAGATCAAAGTGAGGAGGGTTATCACATTTGCCTCACTTTATACCTTTAATTTTCAAACAAAAATTGGTGAAAAGAAAAACAAACTCAAAAAATTAAAAACAAGAAACACACTTTGATCACCCCCCAACTACCAGCCCAAGAGCCAACCCACTTTCCTATATAAAAGCTGATAAAAAGCCAAAAATAGGCAAAGAAGAAAAAGCTACACAAATCCCAAACTGTCATTTTCAAGTCTTAATTACCAGGGATCATCATCTCAACCACCTTTTAAGATCACTAGTTGATGATGGGGATATCTCACCACCGCCAAGGCTTTCAGTACAGCAAGAAGAATAGTTGGACTGTTGTTCAATTCCAAAATGGGATGCACTCACACTCTTAAAACTTGGACTCCTCAAATTATGATGATTATACCCTCCATATCCCATTCCAACTCCATAAGGTTCCGGGACCGGAAATGATAGCCGTTTCCTTGCTGAACCGATCCTATCCCTCTCCGGCGTCAAAGGCCTCTGCCTCGGTGCACTTTGAGACCGGATTCGAGCCTTTGCAGACTCTGTTGCCGCCATGTAATTAGGCAATGTAGCAGCATTGTTATTGGCAGCATTACCACTAGTATAATTAGTAGTAACCCTGCCAGTGTAATGGTAATTAGACCTTAAGCTTGGTGTTTGAGATGAAATTGAACTTCTATCCTCTCTAACACATCGAGGGCTCGCGGATCGGACTTGAATAGGCCTGGTTTTGGATGGGGATGGTGTAATTGGGGCTGCATTGTGTTGATGAGCTCTATGTAAAGGTGAAGAAGGCCTTTGGTGTTGGGGTTGAGGGTGGTGAAATTGGTTTGAATTTGTTCTTCTATAATTTGGTGCTGCTAAGTATGAGTAAGGTTGGGAAGTATCCATTTCAACAGTTTTGATATGATCCCTTTGATCTGTTGAAGCTCTTCCTCTGTTATCCCATGGCTTTCCAGGCATCCAACGATCAAGCCATTTTGGTCTACCTTCGGTCAGCTCGTCTTCATCACCCATTGATGGGCTCCTTCGAGCTCTCGACATCTATTTGGACAAGATTAACTAATCAGCTTATGCAAATCAATATAGAAGAAAACAGAGGAAATTATTAGTAAGATTTAATTAACCTGTTGAGAGATTGCTTGGGATAAGTTCTTTTCACGCTTCAAAGCAACATCTTTTCTGTGTTGTAACATAGCTTTGACTTCTTCAATTGTGTGAGGTCTTTCATCCCAATCATCTGCAATGCTACTTCCTTCTCTTGACTTCAAAAAAAAGAAAAAAAAAAATCTGAGTTTTTACAAGTCAAAGATTAAAAGAGTTAAACTTACTTAACTTAAACACTATTGCTTTTCATATTTTCAAGCCATGATTTGCCTTTTCAATATTATCATTGCTTAAAAAGAAAGAAAGAAAGAAGAACAGAAAAGTTTGTACTCTTTTTTTTTTCACTAGCAGAGTAAATTAAACTACTCACCATTGATTTTCTGTCGGAAACGTCTCCAAGATAACGTGATTCCCAAACGCTAGCTGTGTCGCTAAATGCAGATTTTCTGCTTCCATCATGGGAGAGTCGAATTCTTTGATCAAGAACCCGAGCCTGCACTCTAACCAGAGCTTGCATACACCGGAGTGTCATCTTGGCTTGCTTTCTCACATTGTGACCCCTTACTAAAGCTTGCAACTTCACTAGCCCTTTTAACGCCCGAAGAGCTCTTCTAGCCTTCATACAATAAGCGCCCAAAATCAAAGTCAAATGATCCAACTCTAAACCAATTCTGAAATATCTGAATACAGTTTTTCTTCACTTAATTTTGCTTACCAGATAGCCTCTAAAAGCCGTTTGAATAATAATGGCAGCACGGTGTTGTTCTCTCGCATAATTGGAAGGTCTACTTAGCCGAGCCACCTGTACAGCCGCCTGAGCCGTGGCCACCGCTGCCTCGGCTGCCGCCGCTTTAGCCACCGCCATAGCAATAGCATGTCTTTGCTCTGCTTCCGCCCCTGCATTATTACCTGTAGCCTGACTAGTAGTAGTTGTAGCTTTTACTGGCGTTTGTTGTGCCACCGTTTCTTGATTCGTGGGTTTCCTGAAGATCCATCTTCGCTTTTCTCTCTTCTACGCAAAGCAGATCAAACATTAATACAATTTATTTATTTATTTAAAATCCATTAAAGAAAAAACATCATTTACTAATATTTCCCTTTCCCTGCTTTTCAGGAATGAAGAAATATTCATGAATGCAAATACAAACCTTTTCATCATCTTCTTCTTGGTCAGGTTGATCTTCTCGTCTTCTGTTACTGCTTCTTTTGTCATGAGAAGTGTCTTTAGTAGGAGATCTAAAAGCCCTTTTGACAGCAGTCAACCAGGAAGTCCCTCCTTTCTTCCCCATCAAACATATAAGGTTAAACCAGGAAGCAGCTGCATTTACAGCAAATACAGCTAAAAATATAACTAGAAAGAGCCAGAACCCTCAAGATAAAAAGATGATGAATTGATGATGAGAATAATGGCAGATTCTTATTTTTATGATATTGATATATAATAAAATGCCGTGCCCACCTCTGTTCCCCTTCTCCTTTAGTAATTGCTACTTGCAATAGAGGAAGACAGTGAGGATTGAGATAAATATTTCTAAGTGATAAATATTTCAATATATATATCTAAGCTAAAATTTCTCTGACCCTAGGGTAAAAAAGCTTTCTTGGTGGATTGAGAATACATCAACCATGGTTTTTGTCAGAATATAGTACGTTACTACTTAATAACTTTGGCACGTAAACTCTAAAGTCTAAATATAAAAAAAATTAAAAAATCTGTAAACAACTGTTTAATTTGTTGAATAAAAATAAAATAAATTAAAGAGAACGTGAGAAACAGAGTGTAGTGGACGTGGTGTGGATGAGACTGAAAATCGAGAAACGTTGAAAGCCACGAGAGAGAATATTGAAACCAGAAAAGAAAGGGAAACCACGTTAGCACATCAACCAAAGGTTTCTTTCCTTTTCTTATTTCCTTTTCTTTCATATTTTTCCTATTAACCTAACTACTAATCTAGTAGTAGTAGTAATATTAAAAGAGACAGAAAAGCTTTTTAAGGAATTGATTATATAAAATCTTTTTTTTTTTGGTACTGGATTATATAAAATCTTGAGAGTATCTAAATCTAACATCTTCTGTCATTAGAGATAAATAAATAGTAAAAAACAGGACAGGTCTCGTGGTGTCACGTGGTAGGAGCTGAGCAGCATTGAAAGAAAAAGATCAGGTGGAGGATGGAGCACGGTGGTCCTTTTCTTTGCTTCTTTCGATATAGACTATTTTCAACTCGAATGATGTAATTTATTTACTTTCTGATGAGATAAAATGGAATCAGGTGGTCCAAAATCTCTGATTAAGATAGTTGCGATATTTAGGAGATGTACAGTTGCCACCTCTTCTCTCTTTGAATCTATCTAAATTTAAACATTGACCCGTGGCTTTCGTTACAGTCTTGCTTATGACTGGTCAAACTCAGAAAACCAGCAACAATAATAAAACGAGAATAAAAAATTAAAGCCCAAAACACAGATCAAATAAAAATGTTTTGGACTGGCCCAATTTCATTGCAAAGGAACGGTTCTGTGGGCCTTTATAAGCTTCTGAAATGTTAAATTAAGCCCAAATTTTTTGGGCTTTTAGAAGGAACGAAATCAGAATAGATTTCCCAAGTGTTAAAGATTATTGGAAAGTGTAGTGTAGACCCAAATAAGCCCAAACAAAAGGATTTAGCCGCCCCAAACTTTTGTGTACTTGCCGAGAAGTTTCCACTTTGATCCTTTTTGCGTGTCAATACATTCAAGTGCATTAAGAAAGATTTTTCATTATTTCGTCAAAAGATTAAGGAAAAAGTCCATTAAGATTTCGATTATGGCAAATAAAAGATTTTCCTTTTAGAAAGGGCAGCGTGGGAAGTGGGGAGGGGCTCGATGCATATAATAATGCAAATTAAAACAAGTCGCATAAACAAAAAGTATATATGGCTTTTGATACACAATTATTAACATGAAAATTATTTTAAAAACAATTTTAAAAAATCATTAACTTATTGGGGGATCAAATAAAGTTGTATGAACACATATGAACAAATATATATACAGATATAACTCAATTAAACAAATCTCAAATGTGACAGTCATAAAGGTCAAGTTTTCTTTCGTATCGTATCCATAATCTTATCAAATGATATAATAATAACATAAGAAATAGTACTATGACTTCAAAAATATTGATTATTTATTTTGTTATCTTCACTAAATATCAACCTCATGATTAACATATTGTTCACATAGCAAGACAAATATCTTCGTTATATACTTTAATTTCATGTACACGAATTCTTAATGAAAGAGCTGGATTTGAATATGGGTAGACTACTCACTAATATTCCATTATTAATTATTATATATGCGATTCTGTCGACAAAAATTGGATTAGGTCGGAATAATAGAAAAAAGGTGTTATATGGAATAGTAGAATTTGATCAATCAAGCAACAACAGGCAGTAAAGACAGTAAACTTTTGGATCTTTTAGGCCATTTTTCCTATACATATCTCACGATCGATCACGCCTGAGATCGATGCTTAAAAACATTAATTTCCAATTAATTTACTTTGTGTTTAATGATCTGGTACTGGTGTCTGCTTCTTAGGGTACAAATTTGATTGCTCTAGTCAATTGTCTTCTAATCCTCATCACTTGATTTGTGATTTGGCACTTCAACTATAAAATAAAATAAAAATACATAGTAATTCTACTGTATACTCATCACGTGACTAGATTCAAAACAAAAATTATAAAGCTAATGCGAAGTTAGTTAAGCCTAATGCCCTAATCCCACCCTATGAACGAAAAGTATATATGTCCATGTATGACCTATAGCATGAATTTATAATTATTATTGTAAAACTCTTATATAATATATATCTTTTTTTTAAGAGGCACAGAATTATGATCACACTGACTTCTCTTGATCATGTGACTGCTGATTTGAATATAATAAAGAAATTAATATTGGAAGGAATATTAATATTAATACAGTTATTTTGTAAGCACTCACTTGACTTCTCATGTGACTTCTGCGAGTGCAAGAGAAAACAACAAAGAAACCAAACTGCTTAAACTGTCCAAGACGAGAATGTTTGTCGAAGCAAGCAGTAGCCGTTGACTCGGTCCCCGTGTATATACTATGGTCAATATCTTTGCAGGAAAATAAAAACAGATTAATTATTAAATAAACATGCATGTATATATATATCATAAATAATTTGGAACAAGAAAATGAATTAAGTATTAGAATAATCTCCAAGGAGGGGAATCTGGGCACCAATCAGATGTGGAAGGGTAGGGCAGGGTATGTCACCCCCTTTGAATTAAGCCTCATGTTTTGTTGTTGCCTGGAAGTTAGCGAAAAGAGCATAAAATTGACTGATTAAGTAATTTTATTTACAAGGGAAATAATATATTTACTACTACTATTTAGAACTAACCAAAAAAAAAAAAGTGAAAAAAAAAACCCTGTTGTAAAAATGTCTCTCTTGCAAAATGCAAAGTTGCAACTTTTAATCACATCAAAAATCCTTGGAGATTTGATTCTCCGGCCTTGTTTTTCAAAAGGGCCGGGGGAGAATGGAGATGGTCGTCTTCCAAAGCTAACCCCTTTGCTTTAATCCAATCCAATATTCCCACAAATTAAAATGATTCTATGTGCCCCCATTTTCATCTTAGATGTAACACCTTGCCAGCTCGGTCCCACCCCCTACCCCCCACCTAACATCATTATCTCCCTAATTCCTCTAATTATAACCTGTCCCATAAATTCACTATCATTCTACATAATTACCCTATCAAATTAAACACCATATTATGACTAATAACTAGATCATTCGACAGTAATATCCTAATAATTACTGTCCTTCGTCTATCATAATTCTTATAGTTTATATGCCGACTAATTAGCAAAAACATATGTTTTGGTTAACGCCTTGTCGGCATATCCCCTAATATATATATATATATCACCGTTAGACTCCACTTTTCAATTGTTGCTTTTGTGACGTAAAACATACTAATCAATGTTTTTCTCTTTGACTAAATTGTAAATTGTAGTTGCATGTAAATTGATTCATTCATAATCAACCTTGCGCTTTGCTTAATTAACAAAACATAATTTACTCACAAAGCAAAAATAAAGTGTTAATTTGACAATACGGATGGATATATATGGATGAGGATGAGAAGTCGTCCTAGCTAGAGGCAGGGCATATTGGTGGCGTACGTAATTAGCCTTTTGGTGTAAAGACTTTTCAATTTTCCAGGAAAAATAAAAGAGAAAGAAAGTTGATGGGAGGATATATTACCCAAATTCTCACAATCGATGGACAGGGACCAAGAAAAACGTTTGGAGGAGTCGCTGGCGACAAATTAAGAACTCCCAAAATTTGGTTATCACTTGTCTCGATCCATCTCCTTTACCCTATGCTTTACCCTCCATGTTCTTTTGATTTTGTACAATGGAATCTGTTTTTATTGCCGCGTAGGGAAAAAGAGTTTGTAATCAAAGCAAGAAGAATCTATTAAAGTGCTTTTTGTGTGTTGGATATTGACTTTAACTAGAATTATTATGTTGTTGTTGTTTTGGAACTACTGTTCATGATCAAACTCATCATCTTAATATCTTATACTTGTGTAGCCATTGGCATTATATTAATTTTTATATCTTTTAAATTTTCTTTATATATATGCACCGATCAAATTGGCATATATAATTTCTTGATTTCAGTGGCAGCTGTTCAGAATATAGCATACAGTGAAAACATGATCATTTAGGAGAATTTCATAAAAAGTAGTGAATTGAAGTTTGACTTAAACTAATTTTTCACTTATGGTTAAATTATATATGTGTGTCATATCCCAAAAACCCTTATCAAAAGGTAAAGGAAAAAGGAAAGTAAGACACGGTTTTGGCATGATGAGTAAGGTTAAACTTATAATTGTACCATGCATTGTTAATCTATGATAAAATGATGTTTTATGATCTTTTTTTGGGTTTATGTTGAAGCTAGTTTCATTGCACCATGGGGACCGGGATCGATGGCATTGATCAAATCAATATATAGATCAGTAATAATTGATATGGGTAAGTTATAATTTGTACTACCATAGACCACACTATTTGTGTACACTACCTATATCCAATGGTACTTGTTATTAAAATCAAGTCCACATCCAACGGTTTTAAATGGTAGTGTACAAAAGTAGTGTGCATACCCAAGAGTAGTACATATAACCTTGTCCTGATTGATATATGCAAAATATTATCTACTCGCCATTTTTCTTTTACACACTCTCCACAAACCGTTGATCTAAAAGATTGTTTTATCTTATTAAGATGGAGTCATCTCCATCTCATATATTCTATCCAAACACATCCTTAATATATATATGTGACCTTAGCTTATTATATCACTTATGCATTTAATATGGACTGCTGTCCACGATACAAATAGTTAAGCAGCATTATTACTATATATATATATATATAGTAAGCTATAGGTAGTGCATAAAAGTGTAACATCTTTTCTAGTGTAATAAAAGTCCGGCAAAAAAGTTAAGTATTCTTGTTTGAAAAAATGTCGAGAATAAGCATGGGGTTTTGGGGGAGAGGGGAAACATTTTTAGTGAAGCCCGAGGCCTAACCCATGATGATTAGTATTAAGAGCATTCATATTCTATTGTCTTTTTCCTCTTTTCTCTTCTATCATGTCGTCTTCTTGTTCTTCAATATGTTTGAGAGGGAAACCAGAGAAACACATTCGATCGTTTAGGCTTTTTTGTATCTAATCAAAGAAAAAGGAGATTCAAAATGAGAATTTTCTTTCCTAAAATGAAAAAAAAATAAAGAAGAAGAGCAAATTAAAGTGATTAAAAAATTTTAAAGAAAAAAAGTGATGAGACTTTTTTGACGCTTTGTACGACAAATTGGACTTTGTCGGGGTCAAGATTATACATGAAGATGGAAGAAAAATAAAAAGTACGTAGCTTACCCTTTTTCGTATCCATGGTTGGTGGCATGGCCTAGAATCCCGCTACTTGTTTGCATTCATCAAGCTCTTACTATTTATTTTTAATTGATTTTTGGACTCCATTTTCGATTTAATTAGACACGCTCATTGGATCAAAAATATTAGAATTTGGGACCCTTTCCCTTTGTTGTTTTTCACAAATTAATCAAGAGGGACCCCCAATTTCTACAAGAACCAATGGTGGTCTGGGAATGAGGAATCAATTTTTTTCAACTTTCAACAAGATCATTAGAACATTCTCTCTTCTCCCAACAAACCTGATCGATTGATCTCTCTACAAATAAAATTAGCTTAGGTTTAACCTACCAAGTCATCATACTCAAAATATACTGGTCAAGGTTGACGGCATAGTGCCAACTAAATTGATTCATAAATATTCATTAATGCAATTTATAAGTATGATTACCCAGATATTATTGTACTTATATTACCCAATTTGTGATGGTCAGAATCAAATTAAATATAATATATGATATACCCATTTTCTCTAATTAGAAGGCTACAATATTAATTTTAATTTCATTAGCTAGGGTCATGTAGACAAGGACATTAGTCCTATATCTCTCTTTTTTCTTTTTGATCAGAAAAATAAATGAAGCCTTGAGAAGAAAATCCTCCTTTGGGCTTTGTCTTTCTTCCTCTCTCTTTTCATTGTCGAACAAAAAAAAAAGGGTTCATGTCGCACACCACCCTGAGGAAAATGCATGGACCAGTACTTGAACAATTTCATCGAACACTTATACCAATCCGACAAACCATGTGGTCTCATAGATAATTAGGAACATGGGCACAAACCCTTGATCATTGTAGAAAGGGGAGAAAGAAAAATAAAGGAAAGTGATGATGAGAAATTATTATTATTGCGGTTAGAAAGAGATAATATCAAATCAATAGCTAGAGTTTGGCTAGGCTTCTAGAGATGAAAAAATCTATGAAAATGGTAGACATCTTGATTAAGTAAAAGATAATGGTTGACAATGCCACGGCATCTAAGAATAATAAATTTCACTTTTATTTATATATATATATATATATTATTATTATTATATCATATTACTACCATGATCATGATCTTATATATATTCATCAACATAATAAACTGATGTAATAATAACCTTCTGACTTTAAGAACTAAGGTATGATTATATGATATAAGAGGGATTATATTCTGTTATACACTAGCATTCACCACGTGGCAGAGTGGGTCGACGACGGATGATGACAAAGATGACGAAGATGATCGGGTGAAACTCCAAAGGTCTATTTCGCTGTTGTAATGATCTTGAGTTCCATGATAAGACCTGTTTGAGGATATCGAAGACGATCGAATGGCTGGTAATTGAAGATCAGGTTGATCGGTTGGGTTGCAATAGGCGATACTGTGGTCACTGAAGCAGGCCAGTTGCCTAGATGACTCGGTTTGGCCATTGAGTTGAGAAGCCACGAGGCGGTCGAGTGCAGCCCAGTTGGTGAGGCCAGGTGATGAGTCATTGTGATGATGATGATGATTATAAACCGAGTTGTTGGGGTCGCCACTCACCTGGTTGGTGATTGAACAATTACCTTCATTGTCTGTCATCATGGGTTGATAACAGTTTTGGCTACTCGTCGAGTTTGGGCTGTCTAAGCTTGGGAGTTTCATGAATGAATCTGCAGGGTACCCATTATTGTTAATGGCTGTCTCGATGGGTCTTAGGAATCTCGTACTGTTAATGTTGTTTGGTTCGGAATCTTCCTTGCAATTATTCCTTCCCATGTATTCAAGTATGTGTTCTAAGGCTCCTTCGTTGCAGGAATTACTCATTAACATATGGTTTCTGGTTTCTGCAGAGAGCGATGAACTGATAGGGCTGTCTAGGGTTTTATGGTGATTTTTCTTCTTAAAGATACGACACACCACCCATCCCTCTTCTTGTGTCCCATCCCCCATAGCAATATTGGAAACCTTCATTCAAAAACAACATGCAATTCAATAATAAATAATATTAACAGAATCATACTACTAGAATATATTGCGTTTCTAATTTGCCCTGTTTAGAGTTATATATATACACGAGATAAGATAAGACACAGCAATTTCTAAGTTGGAACTTGGAAGTCTAAAGTCTTAACAAATACTTTTACATCATTATAGTTATTTGAAGATTGAAAATTGAAGTAATGGAGGAAGCTGGAGAAGAAGATTTGAGGTTATTAGTTAATTAATGGCTTACGTACATTGGTTTCGACGGTGTTATCGTCTAGTCTGTATTCATGCATGATCCAATCAGATTTCTGGCCATGAGGGGCTCGTCCTTTGTAAAAAACCAAAGTCTTCCTCATTCCAATCCTCCTGCAGTTGCTATATATAACCTTGTCACGGCCAGTGGCTTTCCAGAACCCGGCAGCCGTGGCACGGTTGGTGCGAGTCCCAGTAGGGTATTTCTTGTCTTTGTGGCTAAAGAAGTACCAATCATTTTGAGGAGTGGTTCCAATTTTGCACCTCTCTGCAAAATGACCCCATGCAGAGTACATATAAATGAATTAAACATGATATTATGGTCCGCTAGTAATAATTCAAGTTCTGATAAAGTAAAATGGCAATGGAACATAAATAAATTAAATTATTATTATATATAGTACGTACCTTGTATATCCCAAGGCTCGAGCTTATTAAGATCAACATCCCGAATGACATCTAAATCAATCTTCTCATAGCAAACCTTCTTTCTCAGATAGTATTGCAAGAGTTCCTCTTCCGTGGGATGAAATCGGAATCCGGGCGGCACTTGGGACTGTCCATTTACAGATATGCTCATACCTTCCGGCATTTGAAAGAAGAAAGAGACCAATAAAAAGAAAATGTAAAACGAATTAGAGGGAATTGAAGAAGATTAAAAAAAAACTTAATGACAAAGCTGGTGTACCAAATGGATATATATATGGGGGGTTGAAGGACATAAAAGGGCCAAAGGGGGAGAGGAAAAAGCTTTGATGATGGGCACTAGGCTTAAAGGGGTTTTTGATGAGGAAATGAAAGTGGGGTTTAGTTTTACTATGCTTCGAGAAGAGCCAGCTACCTACATGGAAAGAGAAACGACACTGTTTTAGGGGAAAAAAATGAAAAAATATGGAAAAGAAAAATGGAATGGTGGGGTCCAAGTTGTGGGTATCGAAAAGGGGGTAGGGACCCAGATGGACGTTGTGGGCAACTAGAGTGCGGAGGGCATGCCTCCATCAAAACTGTGACCCTCGACCTTAAAATCTCCATAGAAAAGCACCTCTTAAACAACCCATCAGCAATTTGATTTCATTTCTCTTATCTCTTTTTTTCCCCTCAGCTCCTGCAACCACCCCCAACAAGAAAGAGATGATGGGGCATATAGGCATTTAATTTTTAAGATTGGGAAAGAGTAAAAAAATTGATCATGAGTGTGGTGGACACACTATATATACATTTAGCTTCTTTTATCTTTTTCTTCTTGAAAAATTCCAATTTCCAAGCATTGAGGCTATAATTTCATGGCTGATTGGCATGTTCACTTGCATTTACTTCCCTCTTCATGATTATATATAATTGTGTCTTCACTTCATTACCTTTTGTTCCCATATGGTATATACTATCTTTTTTCAGATTTTTCATTCTTTTTTACCTTGATGCTATAGCATGAATAAATGTGAAAGGCTGGTTTTTGTCCCTAGCTATTTTCATTTTGGATCAACTAGTAATAGTTTCTCTTCCGGATTTCGTACCTTTCTCAAATAATCAATGCGATAAATGTTGGCACTTATGGGCACTTTTTGGATATTTTGTATGTGGAAAAAGAAAATCAAATTATTTCCTTTTGTTACCTACATAATTGAAATTCACATAGTCTATACGTACTAAATAACTACATTAGAGAATAATACTTTCTACAAATAAGGGATGTTTGTGTTTAGGTACAAGGATATATTTTTTTATTGTTCGTAGACATATAAAATTAAAGTGAAAAAGGAAGGATGTTATTCTTTAGTACAAATCTTTAGTATGTAGTATATAACTTTATTGTTAAAAATCTTATTCAACATTTTATTTGTTAGGATTTTCTTACCATATATAAGACGGTGTTTGATCGTAGCTGATGCAAGCAAAACCAAAGACCGAATATTGAACGTTTACTGTGGCCAAAAAAAAAAAAGAATATTGAACGTTTATCGACGATGTCACAAGCAGTGGCACGTAATTGTATTTAGTTAAGAAACTTTCAAAGGTCACAATTCTAATCATTTTAAATATGCTCTGAATTCCTTACCTCTAATCATTATTTTTGGTTGATTAAAATGATGGAGCAACCACTTTATACTTTAGTTACTAACCGGCATTTTTTTCATACCACTATCTTTAATTATTTTTCAATTTTTTTCCATATGTAACATGTTGGTTTGGCCGTGCGCTATATCATACTTAATTTATATAATTAATTATATTAACTTACAGATTATACCTTATGGTTGTTGTTGTTGGGGAAAGAGTAAGTCATAAGATAATAATCCAAATTAAATTAAATTTTTGTCACAAGCATGTTTATGGTTATTGAGAAATTTGGAAATTTTGATGAGATTTTCCTTATTAATATATCATTTTTTTCTTTTTTAAATATATATTGAGGATCTCAGGTGAACTTGATAGAAATTTATATTATATTATATATATATATATATCAGTGTAAATTTATAAGATTTATGCTATACTTAATCATAGTACTTAAATTCATATATAATAGGATGTTAAATTTCATAGATTGGGTTTGAATTCTACTAATCTCAAATATTAAGAAAATCAACTTATCATGTCATGTATGTAGGATAGAAATATGGTGAAACAAAAATTAAGTATTTTTCAAGAAATATAAAGCATATCCTGGAGCATAATAATAATGATATTAATGTTGTGTCACTAAATCATATGTATATAGACATATATATAAATATTCACATGATATAAACACTTGTCGGGTCTCGTTGTCCCTTTTTTTTTTTTATGAAGAAGTCAAGCTTCAATCATACTAATATTTGTCATTTTGTTTCTGATTGATGACTTAAGACAGATAGAGAGAATTTGCTCTCAAAAATTTGTTTCAGTACGGATCTAGTCTAGGCATAACTCTGATATATATATTCGAATTGCACAAACTCCTCCATTCGAAAACTTTCTCTCGATTGATATCTATAATTAATCTAAATCACAACTAATTAGGAAGATAATTAAGCAGAGATTTAACGTATAATTTTGGAGTATCAGCAAGGAGATCTGTCATTCTTGTCGGCCTGGAAATTCGCAACATGAAATGACATAGTGAAAATCGATCTTGGCATCTTGCAATCAAATTAATCTGTTAATGTTGAATTAATGATACTATAAATGTTCTGAAACAAACAAGGTTTACGAATATACCTTGAAAGTTTTTTGCGGTAGTTTGCATGGAAAGCAATCTTTTATAATTATAATGAATTAGTTGGTCTTGTTTTATGTTTATATTTATAAAGAAGGCTGATGAAATGCCACCATTATTATATATATTTTTATTATAGTCGCAGGGCTACTAATTAATTTCATATATTATAGTGAGAAGACGGGCTCCTAACTTCCCTACGATGTTGAAAATAATTAACAGTGTTTTTCTTGTTCCTTTCTGTACTTTTCCTTGTCTTTCAGTTTTCCCAGTTTCGGACTTGTAATCATTGACCCCAAATTCCTGAAAGAGATACCATAACCAAATTGTCCTTGTTCTTCAATCCCAATGAAGCTGGGTACATTTATTTTTTTTCTCAAATTTCTATTCAATTAATTTGATGGAGAAAACAGAACATAGTTACTTAGTGATTGAATTGTTTGAGACCAAGCACTCTAACATAAAAGTTTATACATATATAATTATATATATAGATATGAATTCTTAAACGTTTAAAGCTCTTGATCGGAAACAGAGAATAAACTGGAATATGTTGCAGGTTCTTACAACCTACAGTAAGAATTATGAATCATGATTCTCTTTTTGACCAATTTCTGTTTAAAGATAATCAAAGGGTATCGTTTTGAAAGAAAGAAGAGCACATTCAATTGACTTAGCTAAAAATGGTTAGGCATAATAATAATGGGGGAAAATATTCCTAACCTTTTTAATCAATTAGCCAGAGATTTTAGTGATTATTCAATATTGGTGTTGATTAATTAGTCCCCTGTTTTCATTCTTGGATGCTTATACTCTATATAATAAGGAATATTTCATCTGCTTTATATAGCTTTTTTCTGATAATTGAAACCTAGTTAACATACAGACAAACTTGCAGTTTATATTATTATATATATAAATTTGTACGTAAGATCTTCCATTAATCTTATATTATTCACCAACCTACTGATCACAGCTTTATCGATCGTCCGTTCTCTTGATTATTAGTATTATCAAAATTAAAGCATATAGTAATTTATTGCAGCCGAAATTACTAAAGACCCCTTTTGAGGAATCCTGAGGATCGATGAGGAGACTCGACAAATTATTATTATTTGTTAATAATTTATTCCTTTCTTTGTGGCCAAAAAAAAACAAAATTCATTGTGCGCAGCCATGAAATTAAGAGAATTGCTGATGCAGCCATATGCAGGAAGCAAGAAAATTCGTCAACAACTTAAAACAGTTTATCCATATTTACTCTCATTAATTTGGCTAAATATAGTACTAGTACTAGTATAAAGATTGAAAGCAGCAATCAATTTGGGAGTTGGCAAACAAAAGTCACCACCAGTTGCTAACTTAATTTTTTTTTTTTTTTTGAGATCTTAATTTGACAGTTTTGATTGTCTTGGATCTGGTGTAGTGCATAAAACATTAAAACATTGGTGATCAAGTACTCTCATAAAAATTTTAAAAATGGGTGCATGTCGTAACTTTTACCAGAAAAGCCACTGATGCTGGGAATCTTTCAAGAATTATTAGTTCAATTATTAAGCCAGATGATTAGTAGTATATAAATGATCGATACATGGGGAATTGATGGAGCGATTCTGGGTGTTGGCCGATTCCATGACAACCGCTCCCAATTTGCATGTACAACTTCTAATTAATTACTAAAGTTTTTTATTTTTTTCATCTAAATAAAATTACTTAAGCACGCGTTAATTTATTCTTTGTGATCTCTCATATCAATCGGAATCCCAGAGAGAGGAGAGGACCCTTTATCAGTTTTAATACTATAATAACTTCTTTTTACGTAAATATTCTGAAAATTATACTACTATAAAATTCTAAGAGAATATTGTCAAAGCAACTTTCAACCCGACATTAGTTGTTTTAAACTATCAAAATTAATTTCTTTTGAATAAAATTGAAGCTAGTGGAGAATATTTCTCGATTTAAGGGGCCACTAAAAAATTTTAGAAAAAGGATGAAATGAGAGAAGATGCCTTCGGGATCGGAGTTGGCATTCAATGAAGCTTTTTGCCTTGCCCATGGCCTCCTAATTAATTTTTCTTTCCCCTCTCAAAGTTGGAAAAAGATGAACAATATTAGGCACACTTTGAAGGAGTTCAAACCCTGTATATATGTGTGTGTACACGAGCAAATTGATCATGTTCCCATCTTTTTCCCCTTTTGGTGAACATCAAAGCTGTTTTTTAATGCATTTTATAGGACACCATGCATGATCAAATTTGATTCCCCCTCATTGACAATAACTTCACTAATTTAAACAAATTAAAAGTTGATTGAGTTTTGTCTTTTCCACACCCAAATCTTGCAAAAGTATAAAAGTATTTTATTATCCTTTAATGGGTATACGGAAAATACTTTGTTTAATGTAAAAAAATGGTTTAATTATGTCAATTTATATTCAAAAATGTAGAATGGTGATCTAATCATTTGCCAATTAATTAGGAAGCAAAGAATGACTAAATAGGGGGAAAGAATTAATAGAATCCCAATCTAACTTTTCTTTTTAGGATACTTTTTCATGAAAGCTGGTTGTGACACAAACCAACTTTTTGTTTGATAAAACATTGTTTGTTCTAAAACAATTCGTTGTCATTATCGTACCCTTACAAATTACTACAAATATGTCTCTTTACAGCTTTCGTTCTGGATATACGACGCTGTCATATTCAACGTTAACCTTTTTTTTACTTCTAATTCCTCGATCGGTTCTATGATATAATGAATTTTCAAAAATTGTTTGGGGGTCTTTCCATTTTAGTTTTTTCGCAGAGCAACCAAATTAAAATGTCCCAAGATGACACATATTCTAGCTAGCTACCCAAAACAAAAAATCATTTCAATCATGTTTTGGATCAATAATTAGGAAATTTTGCATTACTACAAAAGAAATTAAAGCAGGCTGGAGATTCGCGAACTTTTGAAAAATGAAAATGATAAATTATAGATTCCTATGGATGGGGTCACTCAAGCTGTAATTCAATCAAATTCAAATATATATATACACTCTTAATTAATTCACAGTACTTACTCGACTTAAAATTCATGTTGGAAAGACTGGATGGACATCTTACACGTGATTCTGTCCACTAATGTATATATCGTTTCTCTAGCACGTTTAATTTGACAATGTGCCATAATACCTACAAAATTTTTCCAGAAAAACTAAAAAAAAAAATCGAAAACATGAAGACAACATCATGAATCATGATATATAAGTCCCCAGCTAGCTATATATATCCTTTGTAAGTTTGAAGTAGAGCTGTCCATGGGCCGGGTTGCCCGCCCAAGCTCGTAAGCCCGTCCGATATTTGGGAGGATTTGGACATAAATGTGAAGCCCGTTGGACGGACTTGGGAAAAATTTTTAAGCCCGTTTAAAAGACAGGCCGGGCTTGGTTTTGAGTGTTAAGACCCGGTCCGGGTCCGGCCCGTTTAAATAATAATAATATAAATTTTATATTACATTAGATTAATTAAATGAAATTATTGGACATGTTAATGTATTATTTATTAAAAAATTACTATTAATGTTAATTAATTAAGTTTTGGTTATTAAAATATATATTAATTCATAAATATATAAATATATAAATTAATAAAAAAAAATTAATTAATATATTATTTATTTGGTATACGGGCGGGCTTGGTCAAAGCCTCTAGTTATTTGGACGGATTTGGGCAAGATGGGAGGCCTGTTTAGTCGGGCCGGGCCGGGCTTGGACAAGCAATATGATCATTTATATTTATATTAAGCATGAATATATATGACAAAAACTAAGTTGTACGCCTATTTATATTAAGCATGAATATATATGACAAAAACCCGACCCGAACCCGGCCCGAACCCGCCCATGGACAGCTCTACTTTGAAGATAATAATAATTATATAGTTAGCTCTCATCGACATTGGTAGCGCCACACACATATATATGACAAAAACTAAGTTGTACGCCTATTTATTAATTACTAGTTATCACTTTCACGTGCGTTGCACGTGGCTCAACACGTGTAAATCAAATATATTTTTAAGTATCTTTAAATAATAAGAAAATCACAAATATTCAGTTAAAATAAATAATTAAATAATAATGAATATTAATTAGAAGTGAAAGCACATTATATTATCAAGATACATTGAAACAAATTCATGTAAAATTTTACATTTAAATTCGTAAATGTTTGACCATGATCTGCGTATGACATTTAAAACCAAGTTGAAACTTAACGAATAATTCATTACTAATTAATTTAAATTTACAGTATGATTGAAACTTTTCACCCATCAAATACTTTCCTGAAAAGAAATTTTTAAAAAAATGACACATATATTAAACGGATTTAACTCTTAATTCACCAAATTCAATACCTTAAGACCTAAGAGTATAGTTATTAAACCTCGATCAGCCCAACGATCGGACCGTTTGACTCGGTGATCTGAGGAACCGATCTGGATTAGTCATCGGACTGTTTAAGCAATTCACCCGGATAAAACCATTGACCTGATCGGTTTTTCATGAACCAGTTAGGTTGATGTTCTTAACTATAATTTTACATTTATACGTATTTATATTCAACTTTTTAATAAATTAAAATGGTATTATTGTAAAATCATATTATAATAATTAGAATT
>AWWV01012829.1:0-16539 GCA_001974805.1 Corchorus capsularis
GGTTTAATTAAGGAGATTAAAAAAGAGAAGGGAAATTAATTAACCCATAATTACCTGAAATACCGAGATCATAACCAAATACCAAACCACCGGTTGCGGCAATGACGCAGGCCCAAAAGACCTTGGAAGTGGATTCGCCGGGATAATTTTTTGTCGGAAACACTAGCTGATAAACCTCCACCCGCCATTGCCATAAAAGTATGGAAGAAAAAGTACTGTAGAAACAAAGAGTGAGGAATATGAGAATTGAGAAGCAGAACTGGCTTCTATATGTTCATGATAGATTGACTTCCGAAGCTTTACCCGAATTTGGATAAATTAGATAAATCATGGAAAAGATCTTAACGGTTTTATTTTCAGCACATAATAATAATTCACTAATTAAACAAATTCAAATTAAGAAGAAGTAATCACGTCAATATTGTTGAAGAGGTTGGTTGACATTCAAATTGGTCAAGAGTTTGTCTTTAATAAAAGATTATTATATAATATATTAAATAATGAATATTATAAAAGAATTAAAATATTAATTGTACAATGGCATTTTAGAAATATATTTGAAAAGTAAGGGTATAATAGGCGATTCAAAAGTTTTACAGGTGAACGTACTTTTTAATATAGTATAGATATGTTTAGAATGTGGTGTTATGTGTTTGGCTGTCAATTTTCTTCTTTAAAAAAAAATCTATTATAGGTTTCTTTTTTAATTTTTTTAGATGGGCACAAGTGAAATTTGATCATATCAATCAGAATAAATTTTTATATGTCCAAACATCCAATGAAAAATCAACCCAAATCAAGAAACTACCTTATGTAAACTAACTACATCCCAAACAACAAACAAATAAACTAACTCACATTCCGTGAGACTAGAATCCATGAACTCTTGGTATAGGCACAATGCATTTACCAGTTAACCTAACAAGTAACAACTCGGTAATTGCTAGTGGTGAAATTTGTAAATTAGTTATTTGTTGATAATAGTAATATAAGCTCTTATAAAGAACAATTTATAAACTTATTCATAAACTTATATATGTGTGTATAATTATAATTGTAAATGTGGAACTTCAAGAATTGGCCTAGTGGGCAAGGCCTCAAAAGTTCACCCGGAGAGTAGGAGTTCGAATTCTTGTCCTCCTTTCCCCTCCCCTTTAATTATAATGTTCCCGATGTACCAAAAAAAATAATTGTAAATGTGTGTATATATTATACATAATCCAAACAATAACGCAAAAGATTTTTTTTTGTTACTCATGAACATGATATTGAAATGGACTACACAATAAGAGGTAGTCATCTCCTTTCCCATAATCCCACCCCACCCATCCCAGGTTTCGAACCAGGGACTCCCACAAGAAATCCCAAACTCTTAACCATTGGGGTGTCCCCTTGGGGACAATAACGCAAAAGATTAACTACAGGAGAAAGAACTAATTGTTGTTGATGCATACAGCCTAAATTATAATTAAAGCAAAATTAATTGAAATGGTGAAAGCAACAATAAATAAATCAAAGGTAAATAAGAGCAGTCTGTCTAGCTATGATAAATATAATAAACATCAACCATACAATAATATAATTTAGTAAAATAAGAAAAATATGCTCTCCTTTGTTGCCGTTAGGATTTTGACTCAAATCCTAAATAGATTTGGATTAAGATTTTTTAGGTCTATTGCTTGATAGACAAAAATACTTGGTGGACAAGAATCCTAGTAGGAAAGGGATTACTTGGAGGCTAAGTTTATATTAGTATAAATAGAGAGTTTCTCTATAGAGTTTTGTATGCTTGGAGAAAATATGTAGTCTAAGGGTTTGATTTGGGTGGAGACACCCCATAGGACAAAAGGATGGTCCTTATGGATGTGTGTGTGTGTGTGTGATTGTTTGGTTTGGTAGATGTTATGATTAGTTTGTTAGAGACCGAGCGAGAGTACTGCTCAAAGATTGGTTGGATTTGGTTTAGAATTGATTGTTAGATTGGTTGAGAGATTAAGTGAGAGTTATTGATAATTACGTGTGATGTAATTTTCTATAACTAGTGGATTTCTCTTCTCCTCCATGGACGTAGGCAAGTTCAGTGTCGAACCACGTAAATTCTTCTGTCTTGTGTGGATGTTTATTATTTTAGTTGCTTCCGCTTGCATGGTTAATTTGATTGATTATAGTTTGGGATATCCGGGTTACAACAATTGGTATCCGAGTTCAGGTTGAATGGATTGGAGGTTGCCCAAAAGCCCAAACTTGAGATATGGTTCGTCAAGTTTGTTGTCGTGGAGATTGCCAAGTTTTGCAGCTTGATGATCGCTTGAAGATTGTGATTTGCATGTTGGCTTTTCAAATCAGATTTAGACGAAAAGCACGATCGGATTCGAAATTAAAGTTGAAGATGATGCAGTGAAGATGAAGACACAGAAGAGAAGATTGCTTGAAGATTGGAAGACCTTCATCGTATGTGTGGAGCCAAGCATATCCTTGAAAATTGATTGAAGATTGAAGATTTGATGGAATTTGAGTCAAAGTGGAGATTGTTAGCATTTTGACTAAAATCCTAAATAGATTTGGGTTAAGATTTTTTAGGTCTATTGCTTGATAGACTAAAATACTTGGTGGACAAGAATCCTAGTAGGAAAGAGATTAGTTGGAGGTTAAGTTTATGTTAGTATAAATAGAGAGTTTCTCTATGGAGTTTTGTATGCTTGGAGAAAAAATGTAGTCCAAGGGTTTGATTTGGATGAAGACACCCCATAGGACAAAATGATGGTCCTTACGGGTGTGTGTGTGTGTGTGTGATTGTTTGGTTTGGTAGATGTTGTTTGTTGTGGTGTTTGGTTTGGTAGATGTTGTTTTCTGCGGTGTTTGGTTTGGTAGATGTGATGATTAGTTTGTTTGAGATCGAGCGAGAGTGCTCAAATAGAGACCGAGCGAGAATGATCAAAGATTGGTTGGGTTTGGTTTAGGATTAATTGTTAGATTGGGTTGAGAGATTGAGTGAGAGTTATTGATAATTACGTGTGATGTAATTTTCTATAACTAATGGATTTCTCCTCTTCCGTGGATGTAGGCAAGTTTAGTGTAGAACCACGTAAATTCTTCTGTCTTGTGTGGATATTTATATATTATTTTAGTTGCTTCCACTTGCATAGTTAATTTGATTGATTATAGTTTGGGATGTAGATTACAACAGATGCCTTGCTTATTAAAGGTTCCTAATAAAAGAAGAATAATTGAATGAAGGTGGCTAGCTAATGTTTTCGTCTCCAATAATCTCAGAGCTGTGTTTTTTTATGGTTTTGACATTTGGGTTAAGAAGCGACATGTTCTTAAGCATGCATAGAAAGAAAGTCGCCCTCAATTATTTTTCTCATTTTGCATCTCAATCGCTTTCTTTAAAAACAAGGCCAATCTTTTCAAGTAGGCCATTGCAGAGACTTAAGTTGTCCACGTGCTTAACTGTAGTCTCGACCGTGGACTGTCAATAATGGAAGCACCCACATCATTTTGTTATCCATAATTAAGTGTAATTACTCGCCCAAATCCATAATTAAGTAGTCTTAAACTTTGGATCTAAATACTAGTACCGAAGGAGCGTTGTTTCTATTTGGGCCTTCCCTGGGTCCAAATATCAGCAAGTAGAATGGTCGTTACTCGTTATCCGATTGCTGATTGGACCAGAACGGATAATTATGGGCCCAATTTCCTTTAATTTGGAATTATGGCCCAAATGCTACCCATCTTTCCCTTCATATATTTGCAATATCAAAACTCACATTTGCATACCAATTGACTAGTAAGAAACCTAGAAATTAGAATGCTCATGTGAATTGTGATATTTTTAACTTGATTTCTTAGGAGAGAAAAAAAAAATGCATGTTATATATCGTTCCATTTCCATTGAATGGCTGAGGTTTATAGATATTGCTCGTGGCCCGGCTTGCAAGTTGCTAGGGAAGTTTGTCGTTTTAAACAAATTTTATACAATATATATGTTAAGCACGGGTGAAACCACTGTGGTTAAAGCTAAACACTTAAATTAATTTGGTTGAGCACTATATATTAATTAAGATGCTGGCTATGGAGGAAAAGGCTAAAAACGACAATTTTATTTACTTTTTACATAATCGACTTTTTGGGCGGTGATCACAAGTGTGATGACATCTGTTCTAAGAAAAAGGAAGCCTTTTTAGGATGCTATATATTATTAGCTATCATTACCAACTCCATCAAAACCCTTCATTTGCAGTTGAACATATGTTCATGTAATTATTTATGGAGTATTTAAATAAACAATACATATTTCTGCGAATGAAACTCTATCGAAAATTATAGCTAGGGAAAATCCTCAACAAAATCAAGCATAAGAATTAATGATCAATAATAATAATCATCCAACAATTATACATATATATATCACAAAGAAAAATCACGTTTCTAAGCTCCCTAAACTTGGATTTTCGCTCTTAAAAATGAAAAATACTAATAAAGTAATAATTAATCATTAATAATCACACGCATGGTTAGCAGACCTTTTAATTTTGACTTCAATATTAATACAAAAAGCAAATTAACATATTGATTACCATCTAATTAATATTTCTACACTAATTAATTCTTAATGATCGAAGTCACCATCTATGATCTTCACCATATTTCCCAAAGGATCCTTTCCAACTACTAGACACACTACTACATTGATCAGAATTAGCCACCGACGAGATTCCATTATTCCCACACTTAGCCACCGTCCTCACGCTCTCTATCAACGCCTCCGTCCGAGCCTCCTGCGCCAGGATTTCCGCCAACTGCTCCGGACTTATCACCAGCTTCACCTTCCAGACCCCGCTGTTATTGTACCTAGGCAACACCTCCGCCGCCTCGTTTCTCTTCAACAGCCGCTGGTGATCAAACGACATGCGATATGGAGTAGGCAGAGATGTAGAAGAAGAAGAAGAAGAAGAAGATAAGATGTTTTGGTTATTAGTATCATTAATGTTTTGTTTTGTAATATTTAAGGTGTTGTTGAGAGGGAGGAGATAGTAGAGTTGGCCTGCATGGAGCTCTTCGTTGTGAAGGAGGGGCTGGGGCTGAGAGAGCAAGTCCTGCGTGCGGTAAATTGCATGGCCGGGGAACTCGTTGGTTATGCACTCCGCCGTGATGGGTGCGAACAGCTCCATGATGCCGCCGCTTGATGTTACCACTTTTACCATTTCTTCAACTTCTCCAAACCCTTTGAACACACAATTCCCCATACTAATTATAACTAGCTAGGTCTCTTTTCGCCAGTAATCTTCTCCCTTTCTGATTTGTTTCTAATGGAAATTTACTAATTTAGGGAGGGAATTAGGTTGGTGTATTATGGGATATGAGAATCTTGAAAAATGGTTTGGGGTGAAATGAATATTATATAAGTGGAGAAAAACAGAGGAAAGAAAGAAAGGGGTTTCTTGAGGGTTTCCTATCGTCGGTGTTAGCCGACACAAGTATCCTTTCCTTTGGCATCCAAAATCTAAAATCTTGTGGCTTTTATAGTGGAATGGCCCACTTTTCCTTGCTTGTATGGGTAAGAGAAAGATGCACCGTTGATATAGGGTAAGAAATTGTGAGTATTTTTTTTGGTACATTAAGAAAATTGTGAGTATTAATTCCGAATGGATTAGAATATTTATTATATTATTATATATATCTAGCTAATTAAAATTCTACTCTCTTTTCAAAGTACAGTATCAAGTCAACGTTTATTTCGGTTATATTTAGATGCGTTTAAGTTTAAGAGAATGATCATCTTTTTTTTTGCACTAATAAGAGAATGATCATCATCAAGGTATATATTCTTGGTCAATTGCACCATCAAGTGTTTTCATATTCCTTTTTAGTTTTTACCGTTTGCTTTTCACCAAGTGGAGCCCAGTTATCGGCGACTCCGACATGAAAAGAAGAGAAGTGTTGAATTCCTAGTCTTGAGCATGATCATCTATATATATCCATATAATTATATATAATTGTTCGGGAGAAAAATTAAGCTTGATTTAATTATATTGGTTTTCATATTGACTTCAGCCATGGAAGTCGATCGGAAGATATATATCTATAGTGATGTTACTTAAGTTATTTTTTATCAGTAAGCTAGGACAAAGTTTATAATTCAATATTAACGTGTAAGTTTGGAGATATTGAAACCCCAACGAAAGAATATAGGGTAGCCTGGGTAGGTCAAGGACTGGAGGGGACTGGGGACCAGTGAGATCCTTATTGATCCCAATGAAAATGAAAGCTGATCCGTTTTTTATATGACTCTGTTTCCATTTTCTAATTTATTAAAGGCCCATGTTAAGGATAAGGTCATTGTCCATGAGATGGCTGAGAAAATATTTGTTCAGAGAGCCCATTTAGCCTTTAATCTGTCAAAGGAATCAAGAGAAATTAATGGCTCTCCCTCGACTGCATAAAATTCGGTATCATGGATCGATCCTGTTCCTTGGATGAATCATTAAGGACAGCATGCAGACACATTTTTACAACTTCGGCGTTTCAATGGCAATGGGACTCGTTTAATTACTTTTACTACTATAGTCTATAGGCTAGGAGCTTTCTTCAGACTTCAATGGATATATGATTGTTGAATAACCCTAGGCAGGGAGATCCTTTATACAGTATAAAGGAAACGTATAACCTTTGCTTGTGATTTGTGTCTACAAATTTCAGCAAAAACTTGCAAAAGTTTCTTTTATATTTCTAAGCTTACAAAAGCTGAATTAGCAAAGTCAGACAAAAAGGGAGAATGTGATGATCACCATCAGTAAATCAATGCCTTATAAGGCATCATTTTCTCACAGTAGTACTTTCTGATCGGTTTTAATTCTCCAGCCGCAACATAAATTGGTTTAAACCATGGATTAATTAAGGGGTTTGGCTTTGAAAGTTGCGGTGATCATGGTTTAAATTATACTAATAATGATTAAGAATTGTGAGTGGCAAAATAACTCAAATTTTGAAGCTGTTTGACGAAAGATCAGATGATCATATATAGCACAGCTAGCTGCACGGAGAAATTAACTTTTTAATCATGATTAATCCCCAAGGGGTAGACTAATTTAACGGTTCAAACTTTTTTCAATTGTCGGCATTATAGTAACCAATTTTCGCACATTTAATCCACTTTTGAGTACGTTCAATTTGTCCTTTCTGATCACTATTTTAATTTGTTCCATATATATATATGCATGTTTGGTGGGTGAGAATAGACTGTTGAGAAATTGAAGGCCGTTGAGATTATGATTGCATGCTTGAACATTGCAGCATTTAGGTTAGTTTGGGATCCTATCCTTGGATAGTATATACTAGATCTATGGCACTCACTTTGTGAGTGTAGAAATAAAAAGGTAGTTTATAATAATTTTTTTTGGCACATTTAAATTGATAGTTTTTTTTAAATGATATAAATTAAAATTAATTATTATATATATCCTTGATGATTTATTTTCTAATGGGTAGTTTTTAATTTTTTAAAAACTGAATTTGTATCCGAATTATAGATTCCCATTTCATTAATTGCTTGGTTAACTATAGTCAGTTGATTCAGCAAGAACCCAAAAACATTTCAATTTTCTATCCAACATCCACTAAAATTGTTGAAACTCTTATCCTTCAATGAAAAAAGTCAAAAACTATTTTGGGTTGGACTTCTGAGCAAATCTTAATAAAGCCCGACAAGTTACTTTGTTTTTAGTAAGGCCCAATAGAAACATGAGGAATGAAGAATAATTAGCTTTTTTTTTTTTGGCAATAGAAGAATAATTAGCTTTTAAAAACCCAAAATTGTACAATGGGAACTGTGAGAGTACTCTCCTTACGTCGTTGAGGAAAATTATTAGTTGGCATATCTTTTTTGAAGATTCTTACTAAAACCATACAAACGGGAAATTCTACACGGCCCCGAAATTTGATCCGAATTTTGTCCTTCATGACGTGTCATGGCTAGTTATCCCATGTTACGTAGTAAAACTCCACTTAAGTAATGGTGGACCGATCTGCTGGACCAACCGTGTAAAAACACATCATGAAAAACCAAATTTCGGGTCAATTTTTCGAACCGTAAGAAAACTCCATACAAAATTATGAAAACAAAAGGACCATCAAATATATTATTTTGGGAGTTGCGTAAGCTGTTTTTTCTTCTTGTAGATGGTAGTTTTATCTTAAGAGAATTGCATGAAACAAATAATTTAGAGATGATATATATTTTCTCAATAGTCGATACTAATCATAATCAAGTATATAACGTGAAATCACAAGCAAAATTCAAGAAAGCCAATCACGTGAAGCTAACACAAAAAAACAGGGGAATAATGATGTAATTGCATGACTCCTATGTCTTTATCTTATAGGTTGTTACATTTTGTTTCCATTCTAATTAATATGTAAATAAACGAGCATTCATCCCCCAAAGCTTTTTTGTTTTGTTTTTGTATATTCATCTGAAAAGAATCCCTCATTTCTCGTCATGAAAGGAAACTCGTATGAAACGTGAAAAAAAGTCTAAAAGTTTTGGTAAGTTATCTCCATTGATCTCGGCTTGGTGAAGTGGAGTTGGGACCCAATTTAATTGCAAATGTTACGAGCTGTGTAATGATATGAATTGATGGGGTAATTAATAGGCGTCATAAATAATTAGCGTAAATTCTCAGCAGGCTCTGAGCTTATAAACAGGGCAGGCAAGAGATATCCATACGTTACAATTTGTTGTCTGAATAATAATGTGTTTGAAAGTGAGCAAGCCAGTTGCCATTGAAAATTTCTCACGCGTCGGTTTGCATATTTAAGAGTACTGGTACTAGAAGGAGAATTGATTGCTCTTGTCCTTGATATATTCATTTAGTAGAGACAGAGAAAGGGCGAATGGGAAATTGGTTTGGGAGATCGAAATTGATGGCGAAAGCACCAAAGGAAAAGGACAGGATGATGACGAATTGCGGAGAAGAAGATGAAAGGAGGAGGAGGAGTTTGGATGCAGCGCCGTCGAGCCCTATTCAGATAAAGGTGCGTATGACTAAGAAGCAACTGGAGGAGCTAATGGCGAAGGCCGGAAGAAGCCTTAGCCAAGGGAGTTCGGAAGTTGCTCGCTTGATTGTTAAGGAATGCTCGGAAGGTAAATTGTCTCCTCGAGTTGTGCTTGGAAAAGATCATCATGTTTTTGATAGTTCAAAATCAAGGCGCTTGAGTTTAACCACCATTTTTGAAGAAGAAGACGAAGAAAAAGGAAAAGGTTAAGTGTGTTTTCGATGATCAGTTTTGTAATTTTCATCAAACGAAATGTAAATATATATTTGATCTATTTGAATTGAAGCTTCAATCCAGGAAAAAAAAAACAAAAAAGGATTGAAATTGTTATGATCTCATCTGCGGAGAGAAAATGCTTGGGTTGCTTCGGATGGGCTTGGGCTATTGAACAATATTTTGGGCCGAAAGATTGACGATGAATTCCTGATTGAGTTTTTGTTTTTCTTCATCAATTTTTATTATGAAACAAATATTGATATTGGTATTCCTGATTGAGTTGTTTTGCTTTTTGAAAAACTGAAAAGGTGTTGGGGACTTGTCTGCACTCTGCAAAGTGTAAACACATGCGAGCCAGGGTGGCCCTCACAAAATCAAATGAATTCTTTAGTATAAAATTGTACTCCTAGCTACTCCAATATATATAGCGTGGGATACCAAATCAATCTTTTGAGGAAAAAATAGTGATCGAATGAATATAACACTAGTAATTCTTATTATGAACTACTTTTGGATAGGGTCGACCCAATTGGGTAGAGAAATTGCCCCTGCAATATTGTTTTGGGTTTTGGACCAATGGCATTGGTAAAGGATACTATATATGAAGGTTGGGCACGGCAAATTAGCTCCAGAAATTCATAGAAACCTTGGGTGACTCAGGGTCTCAGAGAATGTTGTGAAGAAAGAGTCAAAAGCATGATTTTTTTTTTTTAATTTGAACCCAAAAAAAAAAAGCATGATCTATGAAGGGGAAGGGGGTTCCTTCCATTTTGGGTTGGCAGGTTCCAACAGCCGGGCCCATTACGTCAAAATTTTGGTCGCAGTTACAGGTACTTGTTTGTTGGGAGGCCCCCTCCTCCTATTTTTAGGGCTAATTTACCAAATCCTCGGTCATAGCCTACTACTACTACTAGTAACCTACAATAAGTCTATGGCTTTAGACATTTGGAGATCTTCCCCCTTTGTCTGCCACTTCAATTTTTTACTGCTGTAAAATATCACCTTCACTCACCCCCAAATACATTTGGAGACAGTAGTAATGCACTTTAACGTTTCAATTACTAGAAACTTCTACTAATAAATTGCACATTAGGAGGTAACAGAAAACCTTTGGAATTGGAATGGTGAGAGATTAAATTTAGGTAGACTAAGGAGCTCAATCAATTAATAATGAGAGTTGGATAATTTTTTTGCTTATTAGGTAGACTAAGGAGCTCAATCAATTAATAATGAGAGTTGGATAATTTTTTCTGCTTATTAGCCTTTTTTGCCCTTAAATTATACGGCTAAGAACATTTTGTCCTATAAAGAGACAATTTATCCTTTCAAAATTCAAGTCAATTTGCTTCCTACATAAAAAATTCAAGGCAAGTTATCACGATCTAAAATTCCGGTAACAAAATGTCGCCACACATTCACATTATAGTTCATAAGACAAAAAGGTTAATAAATCAATTTCTGAAATGGCAACTCCTTGCACGAAAAATCAGTATTTGATTAGTATCTTAATTTACAAGTGAACTAATTAAAGTTTAGGAAGTTATGAATAAGTATGATTTAAATGATAAATTCGAAAATTAACATATAATTTTGGTATGATTTTTGTGGTTACTAGATATTATCCATGCACATTGTGTCGGTTTTTTTTTTCCACATAAAGAATTTTAATTTTAAGAAAGAAAACATGAAATAAGGGTTTTTATTTTGAAATGAGAGAAAACCTTGAATAAACAAAGAGAGCTATTAATTCAAGTGAAAATATTACTTGTTATATTATCTCAATGTATGGTGAGTGAAATTATTAATTTAATTAGATTATATTAGAATTTAATTAAATCTACTCACAATTAATTTTGGACAAATGTTAGAAGGAGAAAACCAAATTGTGAGCATATAGGAGTTTGAAGATAACTTTAATAATATATACTAGAATTTCCCGGCCGCGCTTCGCGTGCGGCTGTTTTATTTTAAAATTCTTTTAAGAAAATTCAGTTAAGAAATGAAATTTTATTGTGAAATGATAACAAAACAAAACAATGGAATAAAATTGAAGTACGGAAAAGGCAAAGAGAATAGAGAGACAATAGAATATGGAGGAGAAGAGAATATGAAGAATGGGAGAAATTGTTCTCATTCATCTTATTCCAAAACAAAGTAAGTGGCATATTTATAGGCACATAGATACATCACCATAAATATAAGGGGATGAACTTAGCACATATGTATATGTGTATGAATGAACCAAGTCATCAATTTTATCCATGTTTTAATTAGATTCATGGACATACACAACATACATGTATATTCATAACAAATATATACTACATATTATTTGAATAAACATATGGAAATTACTAAAAGATCCCTAACCCGGATTAATGAGGAGCGAGAGAACTAATTTTTTTCGTCTTTTCCCACTTTACCGATTACTTAAATGCCCTAACTTTTGATTCTTGAGGTGATTAAATAACTAGACTTTTTGGTCATTTCTCAATTGACTTTAATAGAGTAGTGGAATTACTAAAAGATCCCTACCCCGAATTAATGATAAGCTGGATGGAATTACTAAAAGATCCCTACCTCGGATTAATGATGAGCTATAGAAGTAATCTTTTTCGTCTTTACCTACCTGGCATATTACTTAAATGTTCTAAACTTTAATAGAGTAGTGGAATTACTAAAAGATCCCTACCAAGGCTTGCTTTTGGAGTTAGATAACTTATTTTTTTTTCGTCTTTTCTTACTTGGCAGATTACTTAAATGTCATAACTTTTAATTCTTGAGGGGATTAAATAAGTAATCTTTTTGGTCATTTCTCAATGGACTTGAATAGAGTAGTGGAATTAATAAATGATTCCCATCAAGGATTGATGATGAACTAGAGAACTACCTACTTGGCAGATTACTTAAATGTCATAATTTTTTATTCTTGAGGGGATTAAATAACTAAACTTTTTGGTCATTTCTCAATTGACAAATGACTCAAAAAGTCGCATGTCATATTCCTTTATTTCCTTCTTTCCCCTTACCTTTTTGTTAATTACAAGATTTCTAGAACCAAATTTAGTTAATTGCACCCTCCCATTTGTCAATTCCGCAAGTGCTGCATTTATTGACCTTTTTTTTCCGTCGATTATTTTTTGAAAAATCTGTACCTTAAAAAGCGAAATAGAACAATCCCAATAAACACGTCAAAGCGCTGCCTCCATTTTAAATTTACGACGAAAATCTTTTATATGCATAGTGATAAATAACGATTCTAAAAAAAGAACGCCCGTAGCACCAGCGCGGGCCGATCAACTTGTTTATAATTATTTGATAATTTATTTTATTTAGGAAAGGAGATGAATGTTTTTTAATTTTTCCAAACTAAATGAATACAAATATAATAAACAAAACATTAGAAAATTAACTATTGACACCTGTCAAAGAAACCAAATGCTAAGTGACATTCAATGAGGGTCTTGTACATAAAATTAATAGTAGATTTAATATATATATATATATATATATATATATAAAGTATAAATATAGATAACATTATCTCTGCCCCTATGGGGGTGATTTAGTGGCAGGAAACTGAGTGTAAATCTGAGTAAAAACGCAAGAGTTTTTTTTTTTTGGGTAAAAACCGAAACAAAAAATAAACTAAGTTAATTTAAATCTCCGGCAGAAGGCAACCCCTCTAGCATTTGTATTAAGCGCCTCTCGAACCAAATCTGGAGGTGAAAATGCAAGGTTTTTCTCATAGACCAAGAGACCCTTTTTTAAATGCAAAAAAAAAAAGCATTATCTCTATATTATACACAATATTAATATTAGGTAACGTATATGTATGATATGATAAGTCGATCTATCTAATAATAAATTTTTTTGGCCGAATCTATCTAATAATAATTTGATATTCCATTGACATCTTTGATAGGAAAAAAGTACAGTAAATGGAATAGTTAGGAAATGACGTGTCATGAAATTGACATTAGATTAGAATCTAAACTGATGTACAACCTCGATTAGAATAGTGATGTAATTGAAAAGAGTAGAATAGGAAGGGATAAATGCAAAAGTCATAGGAAACATATTTTCCCCCGTCCCCCCCACGTTACAGTCTCCACGCTCCTACTTATCACATGCAGGGCCCGACCACGGCCACTCCATAATCACCTACGTTATTCCTATATTCGACATGCCTACGCTTCAATCTCCACCGTCCGATTTCCATCAAAGAATATACTAAATCGCCATCTAGCGGCCTCTGATGGCTGGCAAACCCGATGATAAATAATTGGAAAGCAAATTAACTGGCGAGTTGCATGTGCGAGTTCTGACGATAGACTGCCCGCCTTGCCGGGTTTTTGCAGCCTTCATGTGGATAGTACGACACTCTCCACATTTTTTCTCACGCCTTTCTTTTCCTTTTCTTTCTTTTTTTTTCCCCTTAAATCAATCGTTATTTTAGACTTTTCCAATGTGTCAGCTGAGCTCGGCTTGCTTGTCTCCAAGCCAGCCTCCAACAATAACCTACAAGGCAACAACATCTTCCTAAGACTCGATTTTTCATGCAACTCTTTAGTTTTTCTTTATCTTTTTCCCACTCTAAATTCTTTAAGTTTTTCGAAGATGTTTCTCCTTTTTTGCATTTACCGACCATTATGAAAATTATTTTACCTTTCGCCACTTTCTCATAATTTTAATATCCATGCATGCATATCTTTGTAATTAGTAAAACCTAACAATTTATACTATCTATCCATGAAGTCTCTCATCAAGATTTTGAGCTAATTTAGATTTGAGTTGTGTGGAATCTTAAAATACATCATATCGTTTAGTATGATCTAATAATATTCATCAATGTGGGGTTGCCTCAAGTGGAGCGGTTTATTCTAATTTAAACAAGTCTAAGGTTCGACATTGCGTACACAGTCACCCTCATCAGTAAACTTATCTACCAAACTTAAATGCACGACCCGAGTCGAATTCAGATTAACCATACCGGTGGAAAAAAAAAAGAAATTCTTAATATAATTAAAAAGTTTCCGAATAAATTCATTCTTATCTTTCTAATGTTATAGTAACTAATTGATTGAAAATGCACCTAAAGGTTTATCTAGAGAAATCCATTTTGGCCCGCTTAGTAATTAAGTGGGAAGAATTCAAATGGGACATATTCACAGACAAGTTGAAAGAAAGTGAAAGGATAAAGCATGCAAATAAAATACTATTGCGTCGTCCTCCAATCATTTTTTCTTAATCTTTACAAAATTTGAGCCTTAATTTGAAATGTGGTCATCATGAGTCAAATCTGTTTCTTTACAGCTTAATTATGCATTTTAATTAAGCAAAAAAAAAAAAGCAGTACATTGGGTATCATCGTGCATAATATATAAGAAAAACCCCCACATGCACCATAACAAATTCAAAGATCCAAGTGAATGGTCAATACTCAATATATATTACAGATAAGTATAAAATAATTCATTGATTCGGAACTGAACAGGGTCCTTTAATTAACCTTAATTTTTCCAGATAAAAAAGTACTGCATATGAAAATGTCAGGTTGACTACAAACGGACATACACATCTTAGAATATGATCAAAAATAATAATCCCACATGCATGCAACAAGATTAAAGTTTTATGTAATTATATATATGCAATGGACTTTTCCCTTTATTGATCGTGTTCTTAACTTTTTAATAATTTATTATTTTTTATAGGTACGGTAAAACTTAATACTACAAAATATAATGAAAAGTACTCTTCTTTTTTAACTTGAGGTTGTCAATAATAGATGACAAGTTTTTCAGTTTTTATTCTTGAGTTTACAAAAAATTTATGAGGAATATTTTTTTATGTTATAAGTCCATTTGATAATTAGTATAGTCATATTGATTCCAAGTAATTAAATCTCAAGTTACATTGGACTTAAAATGAAAGGAATTCATAACCTTGATTTGCTGCATTTATAAAAATGGATTCGTAAGACTTTGTTTAAGGGATATGATGAGTTTCTTTTGATTCAATTCACCATATATACTTCAATTCGAGAATTTGAGCAATAAAAATATGGCGTAGAGATGCAAGTAATAAAACTAGCATCAGCAAGATCTTGTATTTAGGATTGATGAGTTCATTATCTAAATTAGTTAACCAAAAATAGTTTAAGATTGGGATTTGTTTCTGTTGTCTTTAATTTATGATGATCAAATCGTTTTTGAAACAACGAAGAGCCTGAGTTTACCCTAACTCACATTCCCTTCCTCTCAACTAGGCTACTAGCCGCCAACAGAGTCGACAATCACAGAACCCATTATCAATTCAAATTATATAAAAGATTCTTAGAAGGGAAAGTATTGAATACTAAATTTAATAGTAAAGGGTTAAATAAAGAAGAGGTTTGACCGAACTCTACGACAGTCCAAAGCCGTTGGTGTGGTAGCGACAGTCATGATTTGGATTCCAGTTATATTTTTTTAATCATTCTCTCTATAGTTTTATTATATTACTTATCTGTTTGAAAATTTAGTTATCCCTTTTTACCCTCCCTCGTTCTCCTCCTCTAATTTATCCTTCTTTCACCCCATTATAAACGCCGCTTACCACGCTCGCCACTAGTTTTGCCTAATCTCTTTATTTCTGTTTTTTCCTTTTCAAAAATACAATAATGTGGAAACATAAAGAAGCGAAATGACAAATTTAACCATAGTTTGCTACATTAGACAGGCTAATTTTTTTTTTTGGTGAAATAGACAGGCTAATTTTGATTTGTTATTTTTCATCAATTCAAAATCATATGTATTAATTCTCATGGAGATATTAATTGGGTTTGCAAGAAACAGCATGATTTGAGAGGGGACCCTTTGGTTGTCAAAATGGGAAGGCATGTCAGTGGATAATGTTTACATGAACAAGTTAGGATTAATGGACAAATGGACAAAACACTAATAAATACCCTACTATTATTAATACTAATAATTCATAATAATAATGTCAATTTTTAATTTTTATAAAGTTTCTTTTCAAAATGTTCAATTTAAGGTGTAGACTTCAGCGCTCCCGTTGTGGTACTCCCACTTTTGGATGTGACGCTCCCAACGATTTCTGACCATTGGATTCAATATCTAATTTCCTTACCATTCGATACAATAAGTTTTAACCTGCTAAACAGGTTTTAAAAGCCTTTTGGACTGAATTCGTATGTGATTGTCCTCATGATAGATTTTTACACCTTTTTATCCACCCGTTGATATCAACAAAATTTTTTTC
>AWWV01012830.1:0-11784 GCA_001974805.1 Corchorus capsularis
TTGTATATTTTGGGGAAAATATATGAATTGAATGTCAAAAACTTAAGAAAAAAATTGGGGATAAAAATTGGGGAAAATATACGACGTATAAAATTTTTTAAAAAAATTTTGTTGATATCAACGGGTGGAATAAAAAAGGTGTAAAAATCTATCACGAGGACAACCACATACGAATTTAGTCCAAAAGGTTTTTAAAACCTATTTAGCAGGTTAAAACTTATTGTATCGGACGGTAAGGAAATTAGATATTGAATCCAATGGACAGAAATCGTTGGGAGCGTCACATCAAAAAGTGGGAGTACCACAACGGGAACGCTAAAGTCTACACCTCAATTTAAAGGGCAAATTGGGGTTTCCAAATGCTGAGGAATTGTCCTGTTTAATCAAGAAAAAAACAATGGGTGGCAGTGGCACCCCAAGCTAAGCCAGGTTGGTTAATTTTGTTAGCTAATAAGGAGTACTAATACGTGTAAATCTCCCCCTAATTTAATACTCCAATATTATCCAAAAATTATTATTAATTATTAATTAATTAAAAAAAGGAGAATTTAGAAGGTTGTGCCAGAAAGTTTTGGCCCACCAAACATAACCCCAATACCTGTACTTTTTCGGTTAAGGGAATAGCTGCAGCTGCAGAGGGAGGGAGTTGAACGGAGCCAAACAGGCAGAGACATTACCAATAGACAATAGAGAGAGAAAGAACGAGAGGGTCAAGGTTTCAATTTCATGACATGATCTCAAAGACCCACAAATGCCAGAAACAGAACATGTAATATTAAGAGGAAGAAGAAAGAAAGAAACCTAAAAAAATTGAGAAAGGAAAATTGCAAGGTTGAATACAGCGAAGCATATGTTTTATTTATGGCGTCCCCCACCCACACCCAGATATAAAAATACTTAATGTATATATAAATTTCTTTTTTTTTTTTTCCCTCTTCTTTGTTGGAATAGAAAGAGAGAGAAAGTGCTGATACAGCAAAAAAGGTTGGGTCTTTGGCCTTGATATTTCATTGGACAACCTTGCCTACTACTGTCGTGGGTGCCCACTAGCAGCTTTTTTGTCTTTTTTTTTTTTTTCATCCTTCTTCTAATCTTCTTCCTTCTTCAATTCATCTCTCTCTTGTGGTATAACTTCGTATAAGGTACAGTGTATAATCTATACTAGTACTAGTACTAAATTTATATATATTTGTTGGGAGAAAGGGGTTTTTTTTTCCCTTCTTCTTTTTTGTTTGTTTGTTTCTTTTCTTTTCTCTTCTCTCTCACTTCCTTTTCCGCCCTCTCAATAGTAATGATTTTCTCGTTACGGGTATCGTTGTTGAGGAATCTGAGGAGTTTTGGTTGTGAAAAAGTGGCAGTTATAGCATTAGAAAAACAACAGCTAGAAGAAGAAGAAGATCACCAAAAAAACAAAAACAGGATACACGAGTGCACGAGTGCCTGAAGAAAGGGCAAAGCCGAAAACAAAACCGAAAAAAAGACACAGCTTTAAGGTCGTTTGATTGATGTGATCATCCAAACAAACGGCTCTCTCTATCAAGTTTCCTTTTTTTCCTTTCCAAATACTCCCATTTTTTACCACTCTATATCTATATTTGTCTTCTGGGGTGGTGGTGTTTTTTTTTTTTGGGTTCTTGGTTCCTTCAATCTCTAATATTAAAATTATTAACTTTCCTGTTTTATTATTTGGGGGAGTCTGGTCTGGTTCTTGTTTTCTATGTCTCAACAAAGGCAATTTCAGATGGTGGGTGGTAACAATCCAGGGCTGTACAATGACACAACTTTTACAAAAATTTTTGTTGGTGGACTGGCTTGGGAAACTCAAAGAGATACCATGAGGCGTTATTTTGAGCAATTTGGGGAGATTCTTGAGGCTGTTGTAATCACAGATAAGAATACTGGGAGATCTAAGGGTTATGGCTTTGTAAGCTTTCATTCATCCCTTTTTTTCAAACCCCTTCTTTTTTGTATTCATGTATTATTCTCTGTAACAATAAAAAAAAGTGAATTTCTTTTTACATTTTTCCATTTCCAGGTTACCTTTAAGGATCCAGAAGCAGCCATGAGAGCATGTCAAAACCCTTCCCCTGTCATTGATGGAAGGAGGGCTAATTGCAATCTTGCTTCATTGGGTGCACAAAAGATTCGTCCCCCAGCTCCTCAACATGGTTTCCATTCTGATCTTTTATCTGTTATTTATTCTTGTTGAAATGCTATCTTCTTATCTAAATGAATATTCACTCCAACATTTGGATTAGAAAAAAGGGTCATTGTTTGATAATGATATCTCAAATGTTAAAAATCCCCTTTTTTTATAAGAATGGGTTTCTAACTAAAATGGGAAAACATTTTCATAGTGATTCATATAAAATTGCATTTAATTTGAAAATGTTTCAAGCTCAAGATAGGTTGGCCAATTTGATCTGATAACTCAAATGTGGATCTAAACATTATTAGTTTAAAATAACTTAATTCAGAAAAAAATTATTGAAATGCAGGGGTGGGACGTTTTAGGGCAGCACCTGGATTGATGGCACCGCCTGCTTATCATGGTTCCTCATCTACTTATATCCAACAGCCTTCTGGTCAATATCCAATTCCTTACTCAGCTTATGGGTGAGTTCAAGTGTTGTAGAAATCGAAATCCAATGCCATTAATTTCCTTTTACCTGCATTCCACCCTTGTTTAATGTCTCCTTCCTAAATCCTGTTTCAACACCCTCATTCATTATTTGTTCCCCTTTCAGGTACACTGGATATTCTCAAGACAGCATTTATCCTTTGGTTAGTACTAGTAGTCAAAAACAAAGACTGAGCATAAAAAAGTTAATGCACTTCATCAATGCCTTGACATTGCTTTAGCTGAATTTAATGGTGTTTTGCAGAACTATTATAGTCTCTATGGAGGTCAACAAATTTCACCTTACTATGCTACTGGGTCATCGGTGTCACCGGGAATGTTTCATAATATCTATCCATTTTATGCTCAATATGCACAGAATAGCCAAGCTCATGGTTTTGGGGTTCAATATCCCCAAATGGTACAATATCCTTATTTGCCTCAGCAGTATAGCTCCACAGGAATCCTATCCCTTCCATCTTCAATGCCTATGGCAGCAACTACCGCAGGTGATTTATCTTCCGATAGTTTCAATCAGTTAATGTCTTTGCTGTATACATAATACTTGTTGCAAAAGAACTTCTAATGCAAGATGGAACAAATGTTAATTATCAAACAGAACATGCAGGGGGTATATCCACAACCACTGCAGCAACTGCTGCTGCGGCTGCAGCAGCAACAACAACAACTACAACTTCATCAACATCCGCAATAAAAACAGCTCCACCACCAGTTACAGCACTACTACCACCATCAGCAGCAATGACCACAACAACAGCAACGACAACAACAGCAACAACTGGATTAGTGGGAACGGGTCCAGACTCTTCACAAGCTTCTGGGACACTTGCTGAAAAGAAACCATCAAGTTAATCAGTGTTGAGGGATACATTGTCTTTTAAAGACAATCAAGCTATTCTTTTGAAAGGGACATAAATGGTCGAGCAATAGGGAACATTTTAATAACAAGAGTACAAGTCACTGATCTTTAAAGAAGAATGGTTCATGCCTGATCACCTATAGCATACAACAAGAGATGGAATTGATCGAAAGAGTTTCAGCACCGGATTGTTCATTCATGGAACGAGCATTTTAGATGGGAAGTTCGCTCCACTAACTGCCTACAGTTCATTTTCCATTCATGCCACAATAGAATTGTCTTATTATCATCAATCTTCAGTCACCAAATTCATCATACATGTTTGGTCTAGGAGAGTAGGGGAGTCTTAATTAGTTGTTAGCATTAGGATAAGAAAATCATATTCATTCATGTATTTGCATAGGGTGGAAACCAAATATTGGCTTTGGATTCTACCTTAGAAACTAATTATTAGATGATTTTGTCTCGGTTGCAGAGAGCATCCGATGACAGTCTTGTTCATATTGGTAGCAAGTGGTTCAGAAGATTAATTTTGTATCTTTTGAACCCCAAATTTGATTGATTGGTCAAAAAAGAGGGCGAGCTCCGGATAGCTCACCCATTAACTTGTAATTTTTTGCTTTGTTTTATTTCTGTTTGTTCATTTTTTTTTTTATGATTGATACATTTCAAAGATAGGATTAGTTGGTATAATAATAAGATGTTAAAATTTCCTCTTGCCTTTTTAAACAGAGATAATCATCTCTTTTGTCTTTCATCTTTCGCTTTCAGTGGGTATTTTCTTTTTATATAATCGATCAAATCCTTCTTTTTTTCCATGATCATCACTTTTGGGGTTCGATGCATGTGTTTGGAATCCAAGGGGATCTCTTATCTTAAAAAAAGAGGTCAAATGGTCGGAGGGTTACCTTTTTTCTTGTTTCAGATCAGTCAAGCATGCCGATTGTACACCATGTATCATGCTTCTGATCCTTCCAATTCATTGAAAGCCTGTAAAAGTTTCTTCTATAGAAATGATGGACAGAAAAATCCCATAAAAATTAATACATCATCTGAACTTATCTTGTTTGAATTGCTTTTTTAGCTTTTATCTTGATTTTTCAGCAGCAAACTGTTCCAACATTTGTTGCCTTTAATGCAAGCAAGCACTAGAAATAAAAATAAAAACAAAAAAGTTGCAAGAACAAAGTTGGTCGGTTCCAAAACATTTTAAAAGAGCGTAATTGTTGAACATGACATCAAAGTCATTGTTGAAATGTTATTGCAAAGATTTGATTAATCATTTTCCTTTCAAGTTTGAAGGGCCGTTTGGTTTCTGCAAATTTTTATCATCGGGTCAATATATATGACCCAGTCAGCATGTTGCAGTCGTAGTCTTTCTTGGTCTGAAATCCACTTCGCTTCGTTTTGAGGTGGTTTGGTAAGATTTCGATCTATATAAGAATCTTTGCTAAGATTCTTATGTTTTAGTAATGTTATTGTCCTTATTTTGGTACGTACGATGCTGTCCCCAAACAAAGCCTTATTTATTTATTTTTATTTTTATTTTTTTGACGAGAATTTTTATTTTTATTTAATGCAAAGAAACAAAAAAGGAATGGTCGCGCTAAAATAGGCCGAAAACGATATGGCCTTTATTGAAATGAAACAAAAAAATGGGCTTGACCCAGAGTCGTAGGCTTTGGCGTAGGATTTCTTTTTAACTGAGGCCTCATTATAAAAATACGGGCCAGTTTGGTTCAGTTGGTCTCGGAATTTCAGAGAGCCCAATTCGGACCTTTTTCTTTAAAACCCTTTTTCTCAAAGGCGAGGAGAAAACCCTAGAGACATTTGCTTCAGAGCGGCGCTGCAGAGCTTTTTGAGAAGGGTCAATTCCAGGTTTCATTTCTGAGGTAATTCTCTCTATCTTTGCCTGTTCATTTCTTGTTATTGTTTGCATGTAAGGAAAAGCCTTTCGTAGACTGGAAATTATTGTAAATCTGTGTATGAATTGCGTTTAATCGATTTGTTATTTAAATTTTATAGTTGAAGCGATGGCGTCAGTCGGGGAAGCTGCTTGCTCTTACGCTGCTATGATTCTCCATGATGATGGCATCCCCATCACCGTATCCTTTATTGATTAGCGTTTTATGTTTTATAACTTGAATTTTGTTTTAGTTTTTCTGATAAGAATTGTGGGATTTAGGAAAATAGAAGAATAAATTAGGTTTTCGTTGTTGTTGTTGAAAGAATGGGAGATTTCCCATTTGTTTGGAAGATGGATTCTGTTTGTGTTTCTTTAACCGTTCCTAATAGGCTGAGAAGATTGCAGCACTCTGCAAAGCTGCAAATGTCACTGTTGAATCTTACTGGCCAAGCTTGTTTGCTAAGCTCTTCGAGAAGTGCAACATCGAGGATCTCATAACCAATGTTGGAGCTGGTGGTGGCGGTGGCGCTGCTCCTGTTGCTGCAGCTGTTGGTGGAGGTGGTGCTGCTGCTCCAGCTGCTGCCGAGGAGAAGAAAGAGGAGAAGAAAGTGAGTATAGAAGTGATTTATAAATTGGGATATTATTTGGTTGTCTTTAATGATTTTTCATTGCTATATCTGCACTTTTTTGTCAAATTTGCAGGCTGAGCCAGAAGAAGAAAGTGATGATGATATGGGATTCAGTTTGTTCAATTAGGAGCTCTTTTTCGGTGTGTGATCTGGTCAATTACTGGTTTAGTGCATTAAGCAATGATAGTAGTTACTATTTTGAGGTTTATTGGTATTAGTATCTGTATCTGTCTGTTACTAAGGGAATTCAATCAGAAATATATGTAGTTTTGAATGAAGTACTGTTGAATTTTGCTATATGTAAGTATTCTAAGACCAATTTTTGGTTGTGCTACCTAGCGTTGAATGGATGTGGTTTATTTTTCCATCGCTTTTGCAGTTCATGATTTGATTTGACATTGTTGTTTTATCAGTGATTATGCTGATGAATGTTGATGACATTTCTTGATGGTAATTTATGCATGCAAATATATGTTGTTATATACCCTTCAAATGAGGTCGTCACTCGTTGGTTCTGGTTCATCAGGCAGTTGCTTAGTATGCATATTGCTATTCTTTCATGTATGTATTTTCTTCTTCCTTTTGCCTTATGTACTGGCAGGTAGATGATTGTTCAGTAGAATCTTATATACTATGTTCTTGCAAGTATGTTACATGATCCAATGATGCCTCCGTAGATGCTTGAATAATAGCATCCATTCTCTGGATAATTTTTTTTTCTTAGAATGGGGCCCAAGGACCAATTAACATCTCTGGATTTCTTGGTTTTTGATTTAATTGCTTACAAACAAGAACCCTAGACAGGATTATCAAAAGAATATTTGCTTTAATTTAGTTATGACAATGAGATTCATGGAAACTAAAATCCTCAAAAGTTCCATAATTTCTTTATTTTCGAATCGAAAAAGATAATTGAATTAATGATTGAAGCTGTTCCTTATGCATCCTAAGAAGCTATCTATTGGTCAAGATAATTGAATCAATGATTGAAGGCTGTTCCTTGTGCATCCTAAGAAGCTGTTTAGTGAGTAATTCATATTTCATAGCTTCTGTGAACCGCTCTCCAAGAGTAGCAGAATTCACATTTGTGAACAACTATCCAGGAGGTTCTTTTCATAACTACAGTATGAGATTTTGGTATCTGTCCATCTTCATCAACAAACTGGCACTCTATTAAATTTTGATAAAATTTCTTTATAGGAGGTTATCAAAATTTCATAAAAAGGTTAACTAAATTTCAATCCAAATTTCATAAAGGAGTTACCAAAATTTCACAGGTAGGTTACCAAAATTTCATAGGTTACAAAAATTTCATATCCATCAAGGCCATCGGAGGCCAAAAATGACCTTAATGCTATTGATCATAGGTCACAGCCATCGAGGGCCAGAACTCGCCCAGAAGGCAAAGGTTATCCACCAAGGCCATCGAGGGCCAAAAATGACCATGACGCCAAAGGCTATCCATCACGACCATCGAGGGTAGAAACGGCCAAGAAGGAAAAGGTTATCCATCACGGTCATCGAGGGACAAAAATGTCCTTGATGCCAAAGGCTTTTGATCGCAGCTGTTGAGTGATCGCCCGGAAGGCAAATGTTATCCATCAGGGCCATCGAGATCAAAAAATGGCCCTGATGCCTAAGGGTATCCATCACGGCCATCAGACGCAGAAACGGCCTAGAAAGCAAAGGTCACGACCAACTGGAGCCAAAAATGTCCATGATTGCAAAGGCTTTAAATCACAACCATCGAGGCTAGAACTTGCCCGGAAGGCAACGATTAGCCATCAAGGCCATCGGAGGCCAAAAATGACCCTGATGCCAAATGCAATCCATCACAACCAAACGAATCAGAAGGCAAAGGTTATCCATCACAGCTATTGGGGGCAAAAAATGTCCTTGATGCCAAAGGCATCACGACAACCGAGGACCATAAACGCCGCAGAAGACAAACTTTATCTATCACGAGCTTTGAATGTTAGAAACGACCACGAAGATAAATGCTATCTATCCCTATAAAATTTTGCCAAAATTTCATAGCCAAGTTACCAAAATTTCATAGGCAGGTTACTAAAATTTCATAGCGTGGTTACCAAAATTTCATAGGGAGGTTAAGGATTTGAAATTTCTATATTCATCTAACCAAATCTCAGCCACATTGGATTTAAGAATTTGTTTTTACGAGCATCTGAATCTTGTTTCGATCTAATCAGAAATTAATTTGGAAAAAATAGGAAAAACGATATTAGAAGCGTGAAAAGACCTTCAATCTTTCTGGCATTGAATTAAATAATTTTTCGGAGTATTATGGCAAAAAATTGTGGAAAAATTTTTCGGGTAAGTTTTTGCAAAATTTTAACCGAAATCGTGTGCTAACCATTACGGTTTTTGGCTAAAAACGCGTTACAGGGCCCCATATCATTTTTGCATGATTTTTGGCATAAAGACTCTTTAAAATATCTATATTCATCGAACCAAATCTTAGGCACATTGGATTTAAGGATATGTTTTTACGAGCATCTGAATCTTATTTCGTTAATTAGAACTTAATGCGAGAAAAAAAAAATTGGAAAAACTATATTAGAACTTTGAAAAGACCTTCAATCTTTTTGGCATTAAATTATATATATTTTCCGAGTATTGTGGCAAAAAATTGAGAAAAAAATTTTCGGGTCAGTTTTTACCCGAAATTGTGTATATCACGGTTTTTGCAAACGTGTTTGGGGCCTCGACTCAGTTTTGTATGATTTTTTGCATAAAGACTCCTTGAAATATTTATATTCATCTAACCAAATCTCAGACACATTGGATTTAAGGAATTGTTTTTACGAGCATAATCTTGTTTCGATTTAATCAAAAATTAATTTGGGAAAAAAAGGAAAGACGATATTAGAAGCGTGAAAAGCCCTTAAATCTTTCCGACTTTGAATTATATATTTTTTCTGATTATTGTGGCAAAAAATTGAGAAAAAATTATTTGGGTAAAGTTTTTAGCCTAAATCGTGCGGTTTTTGGCTAAAAACGCATTTCCGGGCTTAAACTCAGTTTTGCATGATTTTTAGCGTAAAGATTCTTTGAAATATATATATTCATCTAAGCAAATCACAGCCACATTGGATTGAATGATTTGTTTTTACGAGCATCTGAAACTTGTTTTTGATTTAATTAAAAATTAATTTGAAAAAAAGGAAAAAATGAAATTAGAAGCGTGAAAAGCCCTTCAATCTTTTTTCTGAAGATTGTGGCAAAAACTTCTTGAAAATTTTTCGGGTCTGTATTTGCAAAATATTAGCCGAAATCAAGTACTAACCATTTTTAGCTAAAACTTGTTCTAGGGGCCAGGATTAGTTTTGCATGATTTTTGGCAACCAGAGCCCTTGAAATTTATATATTCATCTAACTAAATCTCAGCTACATTGGATTTAAGATTTGTTTTTACGAGTATCTGAATCATGTTTCGATTTAATCATAAATTAATTTGGAAAAAAAAAAGAAAAACGATATTAGAAGCGTGAAAAGCCCTTCAATCTGTTTGGTGTTGAATTACATATTTTTTTCTGATTATTGTGGCAAAAAAATCAGGAGAAATTTCTCGGGTCAGTTTTTAGCCGAAATCGTGTATCAACCATCATGGTTTTTGGCTAAAAAAGCGTTCATGGGCCCCAGCTCAGTACAGATAATATGGGACGGAGGGAGTAGTTTTTAGCCATCACGGTTTTTGGTTAAAAATGTGTTCTGGGGTCCGGCTCAGTTTTGCATGATTTTCGGCATAAACACTCCATGAAGTATCTATATTGCTCTAACAAAATCACAGCCACATTGGATTTAAGGATTTTTTTTACGAGCATCTGAATTTTGTTTCGATTAATTGGAAATTAATTTGGAACAAAAAAAAAGGAAAAACGATATTAGAAGCGTGAAAAACCCTTCCATCTTTTTGGCGTTGAATTATATATTTTTTTAGTATTGTGGCAAAAAATTGAGGAAAAATTTTTCGGGTCAATTTTTGCAAAATTTAGCCGAAATCGTTTACTAACCATCACAATTTTTGGCTTAAAACACATTACGGGACCCTGCTCAGTTTTAAATGATTTTTGGCGCCCAGAGCCCTTGAAATTTCTATATTCATCTAACCAAATCTCAACCACATTGAATTTAAGGATTTAATTTTACAAGTATCCAAATCTTGATTCGATTTAATCATAAATTAGTTCGGGAAAAAATAGGAAAACAATATTAGAATTGGGCGTTGAATTATTATTAACCATCATGGTTTTTGGATAAAAACGCGTTCTAGAGCCCTGACTTAGTTTTGCATGATTTTTGGCGTAAAGACTCCTTGAAATATCTATATTCATGCAATGAAATCATAGCCATATTGAATTTAAGGATTTGTTTTTACGAGCATCTGAATCTTGTTTCGATCCAATTAAAAATTAAATCGTAAAAAAGGGAAAAACAATATTAAAAGCGTGAAAACCCGTTTAATCTTTTTGGCGTTGAATTATATATTTTTTCTGATTATTGTGGCAAAAATTTGAGGGAAAAAAAATTTTCGGGTCAGTTTTTAGCCGAAATCGTGTGTATTAATCATCACGATTTTTTGTTAAAAACGTGTTCTGGAGTCTCGACTCATTTTTGCATGATTTTTGGCGTAAAGGCTCCTCGAAATATATATATTCATCTAATGAAATCTCAGCCATATTGAATTTAAGGATTTGTTTTTACGAGTATGTGCATCTTTTTTCGATTCAATTAAAAATTAAATCGAAAAAAAAAGAAAAATGATATTAGAAGCGTGAAAAGCCATTTAATCTCTTTGGCATTGAATTATATGTTTTTTCTTAATATTGTGGCAAAAATTTGAGGAAAAAATTTTCGGGTCAATTTTTAGCCAAAATCGTGTATTAACCATCACGATTTTGGCTAAAAACGCATTCTGGAGCCCTGACTTAGTTTTGCATGAGTTTTAGCGTAAAGGCTCCTTCAAATATTTATATTCATCCAATGAAATCTCAGCCATATTGAATTTAAGGATTTGTTTTTACCAGCATCTAAATCTTGTTTCAATTCAATTAAAAATTAAATTGAAAAAAAAGGGAAACGATAATACAAACATGACAAGCCATTTAATTTTTTTGCGTTGAATTATATATTTTTTATGAAAATTGTGGCAAAAATTTGAGGAAAAAATTTTGGGTCAGTTTTTAGCCAAGATCGTGTATGTTACATCACGGTTTTGGCTAAAAACGCATTCTGGAGCCTTGTCTTAGTTTTGCATGATTTCTGGCATAAAGACTCCTTAAAATATCTATATTCATCCAATGAAATCTCAGCCATATTGAATTTAAGGATTTGTTTTTACGAGCATCTAAATCTTGTTTCGATTCAATTAAAAATTAAATCGAAAAAAAAGAAAAACGATATTGGAAACGTGAAAACCCCTTCAATCTTTTTAACATTGAATTATATATTTTCTCTAAGTATTGTGGTAAAAAAATTGAGGAAAAAATTTTCGGGTCACTTTTTGCAAAATTTTAGCCAAAATCGTGTAATAAACATCACGGTTTTTGGTTAAAAAGGCGTTTCGGGTCCCCGACTTAGATTTGCATGATTTTTGGCGTAATGGTTCCTTGAAATATCTATATTCATCTAACGAAATCTCACCCATATTGGATTTAAGGATTTGTTTTTACGAGCATCTGAATCATGTTTAGATTCAATTAAAAATAAAATCGAAAAAAAAGGAAAA